>JAPEBW010000972.1:0-33844 GCA_027405785.1 Ophiocordyceps robertsii
ATAAAGGGACGGATAGTCTTTTAAGGAGTTCCTCCTTAAGTTTAAGGAGACCCTTTTCCGGGCGGCGGGTACTACGATATAAGAAGATAGCGCGAAGCTAATATAGCTATAGAACTTAATTACCTTAGCGCTCCGCGAGCTTCTTATCCTTATTATTATGCCTTTTATATACGGTAAGTATATTAGCTGCCTTATAAAAGTAGCTTAAGGCTATAAATAAACGCCTCGCTTTTAAAAGTTATAAAAGCGCACTTTATATAGCGGGGACGGGGTTACCCCCCTCTTATAAGATACGCTTGCTATTAATATCGATAGCGATACCCTTATAACCGCGATAAGGACCGACCGCGCGAAACGCTTAAAGAAAGTATCTACGACCTTAACCTTTTCTATGCTAGCGGGCTAGTCCTCTTAGCAGCGGGCTAAATAGGTCTTTAGCGATAAGATCTAGAAACGACGTGCCGATAGCTAATGCCTACGCTATAGAGCGGGCTCTTACTTCGCTATAAAATGCCTATATAAGCTAGCGAAGCGTCCTTTTATAGGAATCCGCTTTATAGCGGTCGATATACTACCTTAGCTCGCCTTAGACGATAAGGACCCCGCCCCTTATAAGGCGGAGGGAAAAGAATAGCTCCGGGGCAAAGATAGGCCCCGGAGCCGTAGTCGTTAGTATAGGTAAAGTAAGAGCTAGCAGCCCGTATAAAAGAGGATCCTACTTTAATATAGGTTATGCTTAATTAGTCTAAGTCTCTTACCGCTCTTATGGATAAGGGATGCTAGTGCTATATTATAGTAAATAAAGCGTTCGCACGTTAGATATAAGTGCTTATTAAGAGGATTACCCCGCGCCGAGTAAAAGGCGCCTTAAGCATAATAAAGGGTGCGGAGATTAAAAGCATTACTTAGCTAGCTATAAAGGTAGCTAGTTACTTAAAGCTTATTATAGTATACGTAATCTTAAAGCTTAAATTCCCTTTAATCTTAAGGAAGCCTTAGCTTATATATACGTAGTCTTTCTCGGTTCCGCACTAAAAGAGGCTATAGTTCGGCCTAGCGGAGATATAGCTACGCTATATTAATAGCACCTTTAAAGAGATAAGGGCTATGCTAAGGCTAGCTAACGCCTTTAAGGTACTTGCTTTAGTCTTCGTAAGCATAGTTAAACGGCTTATACGCTAAGAGGGTAAGGCCGCCGCTAACGCGGCGATCTACGCTATAAGCCTTATAGATATTAATAAGGCCTTAAAAACTAAGACGCTAAAATCGCCGGCGGACTTATAAAGGGTTATCTTATAGCGCTTCCACGACTTATTACCGCTCTTTATAAAGCATAAGGCCGATAAGCTTAACCTTTATAAGCCGGGAGTCGATTATAGGATCCCTATCTATATAGATAAGTAAGGAAGGGAGTTCCCCGCGCCCTTTAAGCCGCTATATAGCATATTACGGGCCGAGTTATTAGTGCTAAAGAAGACCCTTTAAGACTTATTAGATAAGGGGTTTATCCGGGCGAGTAGCTCCGAGGTAAGCGCCTTAGTGCTCTTCGTTTAGAAACTAAGGGGCGGAATCCGCTTTTACTATAACTATTAAGCCCTTAACGCGATTATGCGGCCGGACCGTTACCCGCTCCCGCTAATCTCTAACACGCTCCGCAACTTATTTAAGGCAAAGTAGTTTACTAAGCTCGATATTATATAGGCGTTTTATAAGGTGCGGATTGCGGAGGGTAAGGAGTAAAAGACGGCCTTCCGCACTTATTATAGCCTATTTAAGTAGCTAGTAACCCCTTTTAGTCTTACTAAGGCCCCGGCTACCTTTTAACGTTATATTAATAACGTCTTTTAAGACTTCCTTAATAAGTTCGCCTCCGCTTATATTAATAATATCCTTATCTATAGTAGCGGCTCGTATAAAGACTATATATAAAAAGTGCGGAAGGTCTTAGACCGCCTTTACTTATATAGCTTATACCTTAATTTAAATAAGTGCGAGTTCGGGGTTAAGCGGGTAAAATACCTTAGGTTTATAATCTACGCCGGCGTAGGGATTTAAGCGGACCCCGTTAAGATATAGGCGATTTAAGACTAAGATGCCCCGATAATATAAACTAGCGTGCGGAGCTTTTTAAGCTTCGCTAATTACTACTATATATTTATTCGGGGGTTTTTTAAAATCGTTATACTATTAAACGAGATTATAAAGAAGAAGGTAGCCTTTTATTAAGGACTTATATAAGAAGGTGCGTTCCGTATGCTTAAAGACCTATTTTCGCAAGCCTTAGTACTACTTTAATAGGATTTTAACCGCACTACTACGGTAAAAGCGGACTATAGCGGCTAGGCGCTTAAGGGCACGCTCTTATAAGAGGTAAAAGGCCGGAAGCAGCCTATAGCCTTTTACTTAAGGAAGCTAACCTTAGCGGAAAGGAACTACGCTATTTACGATAAAGAAATACTCGTTATTATTAGCTGCTTTAAGTAATAATAAGCGGAGCTTTATAGTTATAAAAGCTTCGAAGTCCTTATAAACTACTAGAACCTTAAGTATTTTATAACTTACTAGCACCTCTTTAAGCGGTAGGCCCGTTAGGCCGAGTACCTATCCCGCTTTAACTTTTAGATTAAGTATAGGCCGGGTCGGGACTCCGCTATCTTAAACGCGCTTTCTTAGCGGGACTAAGACCGTACTATAAACGCGGATATTAAGGCGCGGGATCTATAGCTTATTCTATAGGCGGCGTTGCGTATATATATTAAGGTCTTCTTTATTAAGGAACCGTTAACCCCCTTATTTAGTGCCCTCGTTAAGGAGCCTTCGACCCCCTTAACCGATAAGGTAAACCCGCCCGCTATATTAAAGGCGGGTGTCTTACCCTCCTTACCGGCACTTACTTAAGCGCTAGGTTCGGGGGGCTAAGTAGGCCTAAGCGCTTAAGTAGCGAGGATCTTTTAAGATAAGGGCCTTTAGCGTTTTTAGGATAGGCTAGCTTTTTAAGACCGTATATATAAAAGCGTGTAGCGCGCCGTAAAGTCTAGCGCACGTTCTTTAAATCCGAAGCTGCGATTAAAGGTATAGGTAGTAAATTATTATATTAACTTAAGGGGGCACCTTTATTAAAGGGGTAAGTTATAAGTGCTAGGCGCCCCTTATATAACGGAAGCCGATAAGAAGGACGCCCCGCTAAAGGATAAGCTAAGGAACGAGCTTTAAGGGAAGCTAGTATAGCTAATCTATAACTTTAGTATTATCGGCTACCCCGGCCGGTAAGGTACGGCGGTAAGGCTTACGAGGGACTTTTATTAGCCCTTTATATAGCACTACGTACGCCGCTTCCTCTATAACTATAATGTTTGCGGCTATATAAAGATTTAGCGGGCGCTTTATAAAAGGCTCTTAAAGCAGCTGCTAATCCTAGACCGGTTTTAAATATATATTTAAATAGATTTTATAACGGATCTTCCGCTTATATTAAGGGGAAATCGCTATATATAAGTTATTAAGGACTATCTTAATAAGGAAGTAGTGCTTAAACTAATACTTTTTATAAAAGCGGAGGTATATATAAAACGTTTCTTTTAATGCTAAGCGCGGATATATAGCTAGCCGGCCTTAATTACGAGCAATAAGGGCTTTAACTAAATAGGGCGCTTTTAAAGGCACCTTTATAAGCTACTTTAAGTTACTTAGCTACTTAGCTTTGCGTATTACCTATAGACCGATAAGGGCCCGAAACGCGTTAATTAAAAAGTATAGGCTTACTTACGGGCCGTAGTAGCTTAAATCTAAGCAGACTAAGATTATTAGCTCTTAGCTACGTAGCTTACCTTAAATAGTAAGCCTTAAGCGTTTATTAGGATATCCCCTTTCTTCGCGTTATACGGCTTTAAACCCCCTTCCTTAATACCTTAAGTAGCGAATATAGTAGCGGAAAAGCACCTAGCCGCCTTATTAAAGGCTCGGGCTACTCGCTTTATTTAAAAACTTAAGGAGACTACGGACTATTGCTAATCGGCAATAGCGGCGGCCGCGTAAAACTAAGAGCGGCATGCTAATAAGTTTAAGTCTTTAGTAAAGAGTTTCGCATTAAGAGATAAGGTTTAGTTAAACCTCCGTAACTATTAATCCGGCCGCTTAAAGAAGAAGCTTAATTAGCTATATATAAAGTTTATAGTATAGAGAGTTATTAGCCCGTAAGTCGTAGAGCTTAAGGGGTTGCTTTTAGGGATATATAATAAGATTAACGTAGACTTATTACGCTAAGCGGCTTAAGACCCCTTACTTAGTTAAGCGGTTACGGACCCTTAGCCCCTTATAATCTTAGTTAAGGGGGAAGAGGAATTCGTAATTAAGGAGGTAAGGGTAGCCCGTTAAAGGAAAGTAAGTAAAGGTAAACGGCAAGAGGTGCTTATTAAGTAGTATAGCTACTTAAACCTAACTTAAGAGCCTGCACGGGAGCTCGCGGGCGCTAATACTTTAAATAAGTTTAAAGCCCTTTATAGCTTAGTAGATAAGAACGATAAGCCTAGCGACTAGCAGCTTACTCTTAAGCGGAAACGGGGGGCAATGCTAGCTTTTTTATTACTTATAGCGTCTTATAGAGCGGGAGAAAAAAAGGAGTTTTATTTAAGGCCGCCTAGCTTAAGCGCTTAAAGCCTACGCTACTCGTCCTTATCTTTAGTCTCTTCCTCGTTATTATCTTTATCCTCCTCCTCCTTAAGGGCGGCGGCGGCGGCCTTTAAAGCGCGGAGATAGCCCTTTAGCCCGGATATCTAAGCGGCGGCGGCGGCGAATAGGTTAAAGGCGGCGGCGGCGGCGCTACTATAAGTAGTGTAGACGGCCGGGATAAGGGCGGCGGGGATGGATAAAGGCACCGCCGATAGCGCTACGAAGGCGGTATTCTTAGCTAGGAGTAGTTAGCGCTAGTCGCTATAGTAAGCGTAGTAAGGGGGGAGGAAAGGAGGGGGGGGGGGACTTACTTAAGTATATAGCCTATCCGCTTAAGCGAGCGTAGGTAATAGTAAGCGGTGCCGGCGGCTTTTAGTTACGCTTTAGCCGCCTTACTACTAAGGTCGGCCTTTTAAGCCGTCTTAATAGCAATAAAGATAGCCGGAGCCGCCTTATAAGCGCGGCTAGCATAGGCGTAAGCGAAGTAGCTATCGCTAAAGCGACTTACTTACTTATAGTAAGCATAGCCGCCCGATAAGCAGCGTATATAAGACTCGTTATAGGCGGCGCTAAGCAACACTTACCGCTTATACTAAGTTATAAGGTTAGCATAAGGATAGCGCACTTAGGGGAGCGGACTTATAGCGCTTAACCTAGCGGTCTTAGGGGTAGTAGGGGGGCTGCCGTAAGGTAGAGTCGCGGGGGCCGGCGACGGCGTAGTTACCTATAAGGGTATCGTCGGCGCGAGCGTAGCTAAAGAGGCGGCGGCGATATAGGCGGCGGTAGCGGTATAGGTATAGCACTTAGGCTCGATATTATTAAGGAGCTCCGACGTAGGCACTAACGATATAGACAATATATTATTTTTGCGAGGGTTAGCTTAAAGGCATTTACTTTATATACCGGAGGGCGATACTTATAGTATTATTATTGCTATTGCTATTGCTGCCGCTATTACTGCTACTACTACTACTATTACTACTACTGCTATTACTATTGTTGTTGCTAGCTTAAGAGGAAGAGGAAGGAAGGGAGGGTTAAAGGCGGAGGGACGGGGTATTTATACCCCTTAGTCCTTAGTTTAAGGCGCGGAACACCGCGATAATAAGCAGGCCGCTTAATACGCCGCCGGGCTATTAAAGGCGGATAAGGTGCCTGCTTAATAGGCGGACGGGCCTCTTAATAGGTAGCCGCCTTAAGGAGGGCGGGCGGCGGCGGCGGGTAGGGCTATTAAACCCGCTATTATACGGCCTTACTTACTATAACGCGAGTTTAGCGCCGGCCGGGCCGCGGACTAGGCAGCACTTTATAATAGCTAGTGGCCCCTTATAATAGCTCCGAACTATATAGCGCGGCACGGAGAGCGGGGGCATTATATTAAAGTCTTTAACTTATAGGGTTATAGGGACTTAGGCTATAGCTTAAGCCTTATTATATAAGGAGGGCCGGGTCTATATATATAGACACGGACCCGCTATATATAAGCAGGCTCTTTATAGCTTATTATTATAATACTACGGACGGCACCTATATACTAGCCTTTGCTTACTCCGTAATAAGGATAAAGGAATAAGGCACGGACTAATTACTATTAGTTAAAGCTAGTACTACGGACTAATTACCGCTAGTTAAGGCTAGTACTATAGACTAATTACCGTTAGTTAGGCTAGTATAACGGACTAATTACTATACGTAAACGTATATATAAGTTTAAAAATAGTAAAAGGCTTCTCTTTTCTTTAAAGTAAAGCTAGCTACTTTATACTTAGTTCTTTAAGCTAATTTTAAGGATCTTTAATTATACTATCCTTTTATTTATTATTAATATATAAATAGACCGTAGATATCCTCGTAAAATTACTTAATAAACTAAGTATAAGCTTAGTCGGAAATACTATAGACTATAGTTAGGGAAATCCTTTAAATATCCTTAAATATCCCTTAAAAATCGCGATAAAGTTTATCCCGTATCTTTCGGGGTGCTTTTATAATTAAAAATAGGTCGAACTATAGTTAAGATATACTACGGAAATCTCTAAATATCCTTTAAAGATGCCGGCAGAATCCGCTTAGTGGTTTTTACGGTGTTTTTTATAATTAAAGATGTCGTAAACTATAGTTAAATAGGCTTTTAAGCCTTTATAGTGCGTGCTTTAAGCGTTTTTATCGCGGGGTTTTATAAGGCTCCTTAAGAGTAAAGTAAGGAGTTTAGTCGTAGCTGTTTAGATTCTATAATATAGAATTTATATAAAATCCCTTTTAGTAATACGAATAGCTAGTAAAATCCTTTATTTTTTACCTTTATTTTTTATGCTATTTTAGCATTTAAATGTCTAATACTAAAAACTTAAAGCTACTTACTTATATAGATATAGCTTTTATAGACGACCTTAAGACTAGAAAATTTAGTTAGGAATACGTTATAAGCCTTTTTAACGGACTTATTACTTAGTCTGCTAAAAAGCAATATATAGTTACTACCTTTTTTATAGAAGTAAAGCTTTTAGCTTTTTTTAAATACGGTAAAAGAACTTATCTTAATTTTATGCTTTTTTTTAGTATTTCCCTTAAACTAAATATTTAAATCCTTATAATTTTCTATAATAATAAATAGACTATACGCCTTGTTACCTTAAAAATCCTAAAGATTAAAATAGCCTTAAAGCACGTTAAAATCTATAACTACTAAGCTATATAAGAATTCCTTTAGAATATATTTTCTATTAATTTCATACCCTTAAATTAATAAGTTATAAACAGTCTTACTTAATTACTACTAAAACAACGCTTCCTTAAATTTTAAAAGCAGCTTCGTCTTATAAATATTATAGACTTTTACCCCTTATCTTTTATAAACTCTAACTTAAAATAGCTATTCGGGCTATTTAAGTTTTCTCCTTTTTTATAAGGCTTAACTTAAAGGGGTATATTATATCTATTCCTTAATATAGTAGTAAATACGCTATAACTAATAGTAGTAGTAGTAGTAGTAGTAGTAGTAGTAGTAGTAGTAGTAGTAGTAATAGTAATAGTAATAGTAGTAGTAGTAGTAGTAGTAGTAGTAGTAGTAGTAGTAGTAGTAGTAGTAGTAGTAGTAGTAATAGTAGTAGTAGTAGTAGTATAAGCCTCCTTAAGGCTTCCCTTAATTTTAGCCTCTTTAAGGCTTCCCTTAATTTTTTAGCTATATATAGACTAAAGGCTATTTTACCCTTTAGTATACGGACTTTATATAGACCTTCTATAGACCTCCTCTTTAATAAGAACTATTTATTATTCGTTATTATTTATTAAACTATTTATTATTTCCCTAATTATTTTAAATCACTCCTTATTATATATAGGCTATTAAATAGCTACTAAAATAATAAAACAAGAGCTTTACTACTTAGTTACTTCTTCCTGCCTTTAGTCTATAAGCTAATTCTCTTTATATAAATTGCTTTCTTACTAAATGCCTTAAATAAGCCTTCTTTACGTTCGAGATTATACCTTTTAAATGCCTACACCTGCTTACGCCTACGCCCGCGCCCGCCTACGCCTATATACGCAGCTTATACACATAGCGTATATACGCAGCCTATATATATAGTTTATACGTAGCGCTCTTAGCTATAACTTAATTTGCTTAAAAAAATATCTTTAAAGCTCTTATAAAATATACGTATAACGCGGCCTGTTTATTAATCTAGGCTTTTTACTAGTGCCGTAAAAAAAGTTATAAGCGCGCCCTTAATATTAGCTATATATATAAACGTAGGCAGGTATTAAAAAGGTATAAGTACTTACTAAGTAAGTATAGTATAAATAAATAAAAAGTGCTAGTATTAATATATATTTTTAAAATAAAGCATATATATAAATATATATATATATATAGGTAGCAATACTTATTAATTAAGTAATAAAAATAGTAAATAATAAAATAAGTTATAATATTATTTAATAATTTACTTTATTATAAGATTAAAACTTATAAAAAAGGGTTTTAGCTTTAATTATAAAGGCTAACTAGCTATTTATAAAATTAAGACTTAAAGCGGGACTTATAGCTTAAAACATTTCTTATATTTAACTAGCTTATACTTTTAATATTATTTTAATAATATACTTTTCTTACTTATATTTACTTTTCTTTTATATATCTTAATAACTTTTATCCTTGCTTTATTTTTAGTATTAACTAGCCTCCTAATAAAAGCTTTTATAAAAATAGGCTTAAAATTAACTTATGATTCATAGCGGCATAGACTGTAGGTGCGGAGCCTCACGCATTGAGCCAGCTATTCGGCTTTGTGGCGCCATGGAGACTCAGTATACCGATTATGTAAGCATAGGGCAGATTACTCGGGCACACAATATTTTCTCGCCTCGTTGCATATTCGCGGCTTTATCACATCACCAGTTTGGCACGCAAACCACGAGCCTCTGCCACCAAAGAAACTGTCACAATGCGTACGCGATCTCTTTCCCCCATCTGCCCCTATGCGCTACTCGAAGGAAGCTGACCGTCGATCAGCTCCCAAGGTCGACCCGAACGAGATCAAGATCATGTTTGTCTTGCTGGCCACGAAGAAAGCTGGCCTCGTTCATTCACTAACTACCAGACCTTAGCCACCTCCGAGCCACTGGCGGTGAGGTGGGAGCTTCTTCAGCTCTCGCGCCTAAAATCGGCCCCTTGGGATTGTCCCCTAAAAAGGTCGGCGAAGATATCGCAAAGGCGACTGGTGACTGGGTGAGTAGTCACAATACAGATACTGCAGAACGTTCACTAATGTACGCAAACAGAAAGGCTTGCGCGTAACTGTCAAGCTCACCATCCAGAACCGCCAAGCCCAAGTCTCCGTCGTACCGACCGCCTCAACCCTCGTGATCAAGGCTCTCAAGGAGCCTCCACGCGATCGCAAGAAGGAGAAGAACATCAAGCATAGCAAGTCTGTCAGCTTGGAGGAGATTATCGATATCGCACGAACGATGCGCTTCAAATCCTTCTCAAAAGATCTGAAGGGCACAGTCAAGGAGATTCTCGGGACGGCGTACAGCGTTGGATGCCAGGTGGACGGCAAGCCGCCCAAGGTCATCAGCGATGCCATTGAGAATGGAGACATTGACAGTACGCCACCCCATTTCTGGACGGCACTCGCATTTCGCACAGCTGACAATTCACTACAGTTCCGGAGGAATAAAACCTCATGTTTGGTACCCGTTGATACCTATCCCTGCGGCGCTCTTTCCCCACGAATGTAGCTGCCAGCAACCTCATGAGAGCCCAGCTAGATCCCGTTTCGCTCGTCGTCTGTGACCATGTCCCGGGATGCACTCAGGCTCTATCAGTCGCCCCGACTGAGACCGTAAACACCCTTGGCTACACTCTGAAATATACTAGCTCTCGCATTGGTATACTTCAATTTTTGCTCAAGGGAGATCAAGTTCCAACAGGTCTACTACTCACCTCAACACCCTTGGCAGTAATGTCGGTGGGTGAAGTGGTCCACCAGATTGACCTACATCTCGTGCCCAGGCTGGGGCATCTTATGCTCTTGGACATGCGGATGACCCTGCTTGCGCGCCCGTCATCAGGACCGGGATAACCGCTCAGTCGGTGCCACTCTTCGCTCATTCCTCATTCTACTGCCATCGCGCCCCTCGACCGCTGTTGACTTAGCTCACAATCTAATGAAAGGACTCAGCCAGCACCTTCCATAGGGGAAGTCCGGCAACAAGTAAATATGTTTTTTGGGGCTGTTGTTTTTTAGGTACAAAAAGAACGTTGGCAACATCGGCTTTCAGTTTACTTCTTTATGATTATTGGCCTCGTGACTAAGTACGAGGTGGTAGGTACACGTGGCTAGTGCCCGCTCAGTTAGCCAAAGTCGTGCACAGGGGCACCTATGTATGTACAGCAATTCGGGTGGTACTCTGTAGTGCGGCCTCTCAAACCTGCCGGAATATCCATCGCCTCGTTCACTCGTTTTTTCCACCTCGCCCGCCCAACCCGCACCCAACTCCAGAAGACGTTGAGCCTAAGCCGTTTTCCTTTGAACCCCCCCCCACGTACCTGCCGTCGGTTTCCATAATTTGCTCTTGCTTGTTCCAGGGCTGCGACTGCAGCCAGCATCGTCTTCAGGCCGCAAGCCAGCGCGATTTGGACGAGTCGCTGAGCGAGTAACATCCTCAGTCTGAGGCTGCTGCTTCTTCAATCGCCAACATTCACCCGAAGGGTGCTGCATCTCATCATCTAATATCTGCATCGGCTCTGCGGACGTCAGCCCAGCCCAGCCCCAGATGCTTGTCATTTCGCCCACGCCGTCAGCCATGCGTTGAGCGGCAGGCTGCAAGTGATTGCTGACCTGCCAGCCTCCTTACCGTCCCCCTCTTCTGGCCTCTTCTCTTCCCCTGCTCCTGTCGTTGCTCCGAACATGCTGCCTGCCCTCCAGATGCATTCCCGCCCGGTGCCTCCGCCTCCAACCTTCGACACTTTCGCCGGAGCCCTGCCTATCCGTGATCGTCATCTCAACAACGCCAACGCCGCTCCGCCCCGTTCTCGGCAGTCGCAAGATTTTCCACCGCCCTACCGGCGCTGTCTTCCCATCCGAGTATCTCAGCCGTACCTACCTCAGCAAGTCCCTGCAGCACAAGTTCCGCTACCGCCCACCGAGCACAGGCTTCGCCGGAAGACGCCCAATGGGACCGTTGACGCGGGCTACGATGGCTCTCCTGGCCAGCTTTCTTCTGGCCCGCCTCCTCTGAAACACATGATAATCGCCGGTTCGACCGACTTCGAGTCTCTGGCAACGCCCGACGCCCTATCTCGTTTGTCTGGCCCGGCTTGGCCCGGCTGTCTGCCTGCTCCCGGACACGCTCAGGATGTTGCAGTCCAACCCAACAGTCTGGCAGCCTCGCCCTGGCCCTCCTCGATTGCTCGAGGGTTGACGGCCCACTTCGGCTCGTTGCAGACTCCCTCTAACGACCATCCACCAGGGACGCTCGGCATTCATCGTACGCCTCCGCTACTTGGTTCGAATATGTACCAGCCGGTTCTACGGGCACATGAGTACAATGTGCGTGCAGTGTGTCCTCCACCGTTACCAATGAATGGACACTTTCCATTAGGCCAAAGTGCCTGGCAGCAGGTCTCCTTGCCTTGGGACTGTAGGAACCCTGAGCACTCCCGGGCCTTCGCTTTGAGCTACGGTGAACCGAATCGCAACACCATCGGCCGCCCCGTTCTTTGTCATCGGGCGGAACACCTCTCGCCCGCCTCCCTCGACTGTATGCGGTCTCCCGGCTCTAACTACAACGTTGTTGATCTTACTACCGCCGACTCTGCCGCTCGGGTCAGGATCTCAGCTCCAAGCGCACCCGCAACCTACATTCGGCGCGTACCCGGCCGGATCGGCCAGCCCGGCTTCAAGGACAAGGCATTGGCCCACGCTCATCAATGCTATCTCGAATTACTAGTATTCCTGCAGGCCAACGGGAGAATCAGTGCTCTGAAAACAAACTCTGGGACCGTTCGACTCCCCGCATACCCTAAACCGCGAAAAACGGGGCCCCAGCTGTCACAGAGCTCTGGTGGGAGCGGTCTAGCGGGCAGCGGCGCATCTCTGCTTTATGACGGAGCAACTGGCACTCGCCCCTCCACTGTCTTGTTCACGACTGGGTTTGATGGTCAATACAGCTCTTATCCGCAACACCCACCACTGTCCGGATCGGGCCAGCTCAATGTAACAAGCGATAAGCAGTATATCGCTTCAGGCTCTGCAGCGTTATTGACCAACACCCCCTCGGTTGCCCGAGCCTCACCCTTGGGCAATGCCGCGTCTTCGCTAGAGGTCCTCGACAGCCTCTGTGAGCAAAGCGGCTGGAAGTGGCTAGATGGTATGCTACTGGGCGGCTGCCTTCATTATGGACTGGAGCGCTATGAGGTTGCCTTGAAATGGTTCTCGAGGATCCTAGAGATAGACTCGAGGTAAAAGCCGCCGCAGGTCGTCTCGAAGTGGGCGTTTGTTTATCTGACCATTTCACAGTCATGTCGAGGCTATCACTAACATGGCCGCTACAATGTTTTGCCTCAATCGACAAGGCGAGGCCGAACAGCTTTGGCTCAGGGCGGTCAAACTACGCCCCGACTATCTGGAGGCTACTGAGCATCTGGTGGGCCTCTTGTACAAGAGGCGTAGCAGGGAAGCCATCGAGATCATCTCTTATGTGCAGCGGGCCTTGAGGGTCTCACCGCAGAGAGGACACAGTTGCGGCCGTGCAGGAGGTCAGGATTACGGCGTTAGCGGCTATGCGCTACCGGCGAGCGACAATTCCAGGATTCTCGCCCTTGTTCATGCCAAAGGAACGATGCTCTACAGTTTGAAAGACGTTGAGAAGGCCTCTGAAGCGTTCGAGGAGGCAGTGTTGATCAGTGTGGGGCGGCGCCTGAATGGCATACACGATCTGATACGACGCATCCAAGCCGTCTTGTCGCCCGTGGAACCCGATTCGGCCCCGGCTAGTTCCGAAGATCCAGCATTGCGCCCCCTGATGCTGCCCCCGGAAAGGGCTCGACGCACGGCTCAGCTCGTATTTAGCGGAGGCGGCGAGTTGCCAGGCCTGCTTTTCATACGGAATGCGGCTTCGAAACGGGCAGCGACACAGACTACCAGCAACTCACTTCTTTCGCTTGCCAAGATTTTCCAAGACGCCATGTCTGGTGGCAGCTCGAATCATGCTCTTTCACGCACGCCATCCAGTGTTGGTGACATTCTGGCTCTCTACTACCTCTCACTCTCACTCCAAGAGAGCCCCTCGACGGCCAACAACGTCGGCATTCTACTTGCCGGGATTCAGCAGACGACGCTGTGGACGTCCAAGACATTTGTGAGAGACTTTCCGCAGGCAAGCCTACCAGGCCTCACGCCGGGGAGTGGCATGGCTCTCGCCCTAGCATACTACAACTATGGCCTGCGGCTAGACTCAAAGCATGTCCATCTACACACTAATCTCGGCAGCCTCCTGAAGGACATTGGGCAGCTGGATCTCGCGATACAGATGTACGAGCGCGCTGTTTCGTGCGACGGGACATTTGACATTGCGTTGACAAACCTTGCCAACGCAGTCAAGGACAAGGGCCGAATCATCGATGCCATTGCATACTATCGTCGTGCCGTGACCTCGAACCCTGACTTTGCCGAGGCCGTGTGTGGCCTTTTCACGGCGCTCAACTCGGTCTGCAGCTGGCGAGGTCGCGGCGGGGTGATGTTGGCATCGGGCAAGTACGATCGATGGCACGTCGACGACGAAGGGAAGCTTGTTGATGCTCGGGCGGGTCGCAGTGGGAGCGGCCTGGCCGGGCGCGTTGCGGACATCGTGGCCCAGCAACTCAGGGATGCCTCGCGCTGGGGTCAGCATGTGCTCCAGGGTCCAATCGTCCGCGCTCTGACTGAACAGCTCAAACATCTCTGCCAAGACACATCCTTTCGGCTAGACGAGGCGATTCAGCAATGGGCGGGAAGACCTTGGGAAGGTTCACGAGCAATACGGCTGGTGGAGCGTGCCACACGAGTGGCCCTCCGTAGATGGTACTTGGACCTCTACGTCGACGGCGCAGGGCCCAAGTCGCCGTACGCCAGGCCACAACCACCCCCCAGTCTAACAGTTCCCACGGCACCGACTGTTCTCCCCTTCCACACCTTTACATGCCCGCTGTCTGCCGGCGATATACGGGCGATATCCCAGCGCAATGCGATGCGAATATCCTGTTCGACACTGCGATCGCCCTGGCTCCCAGCCACAGTGTACCCGCCGCCGCCGCCACCAAACCCTCATTTAAATGTTGGTTACATATCTTCAGACTTCAACAACCATCCCCTGGCCCACTTGTAAGGCGCACGCATCTCTGCATTTTCCGATTTGCCACACCTGCTAATGGCTTTGACCCTTTTTCATGTACAGAATGCAATCAGTCTTCGGACTTCACAACCCCATGCGTGTCCGGGCGATCTGCTATGCCACAACTCCCAGCGACAGGTCCGTTCACAGACAGCAGATTGAGAGAGAGGCTCCGGTGTTTCGCGACGTCAGCAACTGGTCGCCGGACAAGCTGATTGAGCAAGTTACCAGAGACCGCGTTCATATCCTGGTTAACCTCAACGGCTACACCAGAGGGGCCCGGAATGAAATCTTTGCTGCCAGACCGGCACCGATCCAAATGTCCTTTATGGGTTTTGCGGGCAGCCTAGGAGCCGAATGGTGCGACTATATACTTGCAGACACAACAGCCATCCCCCCTTGCACCTTGCGTCCCTGGCGTAACAACGTCAGGATCGAAGACGTGTTCCACGACAACACAGAGGGTGGCGAGGGTGAATGGATGTACTCCGAGAACATCATCTTTTGCCGTGACACTTTTTTTTGCTGCGATCATGCGCAATCATGCGCAAGCGACGAGAAGGGAATGACGTGGGAAGAGGAGAAGCGCCGTAGGTGGGGCATGCGCAAAGAGCTTTTTCCGAGCATCGCAGATGACGTCGTCATCATGGGCAACTTCAATCAGTTATACAAGGTGAGCTTCGGTCGCCAATTGCTGGCCACGGTGGGGCGAGAAAAGCTGACGCCTGATGGCACCTGTCGAACGACAGATTGAGCCCACGACATTTCGATCATGGCTCCGGATACTGTCACGGGTCTCGAATGCTGTGCTTTGGCTCCTTCGCTTTCCCGAGCCTGGCGAGAGTAACCTGCGGGCGACAGCCGAGGCATGGGCAGGATCCGAGGTGGCGAGCCGCCTCATCTTCACCGACGTCGCTCCGAAGAATCAGCACATTTCGCGAGCACGAGTGTGCGACTTGTTTCTCGACACGCCCGAATGCAACGCTCACACGACGGCTGCGGACGTGCTGTGGTCCAGCACGCCGCTGTTGACTCTTCCGCGTTACCCTTTCAAGATGTGCTCACGTATGGCTGCTTCAGTGTTGCGCGGAGCTCTACCGCAGTCAGCCGAGGGTCGCCAGGTGGCGCGGGAGTTGATTGCAGATGACGAGACACAGTACGAACAGAGGGCGGTGGAGTTGGCGGCCGAGCTGACCCACGTGGACATGGGCGAGAAGGGGCTCAAGGAGGGCCGAGGCAGACTGGCAGAGATACGCCAGCTTCTGTGGGATTGCAAATGGCGCTGCGGACTGTTCGACACTCGACGTTGGGTGGAGGATGTCGAAAGTGCATACGAGGAGTCGTGGCGGCGATGGGTCGATGGGGTCGGGGGCGACATATATCTGTAACCAAAGACGTGGGCAGGGTGAGGTGAGGGTTAGCAGGAGAGGGAGGGGGCAGCCACGACGACGGTAATGATACGACGACAACGACCAAAGGGGATATGACGGCGGCGATGACGACGACGATTAATTTGCCGCGTTGGTGCTGCGCTTCGCAGTACGGGGGGGCGGAGGTTGGCCTGAAGAGGCAGAGGAACGGAACCGCCAGCGTATGCACGCCAATGCGCAACGACAGGGTCGTTTGGAACGGAGAGACTTCCCAATGATGCAGCAATGTGCCATCATCTGATGTTGGCCCTATAGGGTAGTGAGAACGACACTGATACGCCCATGGGTGATGCAGGGAAATTGAGGCAAGCCTCGTCGCCCCAGTGGCCCGAGAGCCTCGGCCTCTCGGCGGATGCAAGGATCAGCCCTCTCCATCTTGAAATGGGCAAGGGCGAGTCGCCGAGGCACAGGATGGATGGATGTTCCTGAGCGCCATATTACAGTGAGCATTGCAGGTGACAGAGACAGCGTGGCTTTCTCGGAAGACGTGGGGAAGAGAGAAGGCTGTGTGCCTATGTACAGTACCCCCGACGTACAGCGCGATGTTCGCGTGGCAGGGCTACTAAGGCAAGGGTTAGTGAACAAACGCTCCGTGCATAAGCCATGATGGTTTGGGGCTGTGGAAAATATACCAGAATATCAGTCATCTCTAACGGAGGTGCCTCCACTCTTGGCAGAGGTGACTGGTTTTTCAACAGGGGCAATGGGCTGTTGTTTTGCTCGGCGGAGGTTGAAGGCGGCGGTAGATGCAAAGGTGCACGAGGGGATCGGAGCCCCCTAGGAACTTACTACCTACCTGGGTGCGGACTTTGTATGTAGAAGGAGTGCGGATATCTGCAGCAGAACGAAGTACCCATGTGCTTCGCACGTAGTATGTACATACCAGGTAGGTACATGCCTACATGCAGGATGAGGCGGAGCTCCGAGAACCGAGGACGTGGCTGTGGTGTGTGGGGCCCCTCCGAGTATCTTCGGGAGCTACCTGGGGGCCCCTGTCTGTCACCTCGGTGGTGCGGTGTGGTGTGGTAGACAGCACGATACATGGGTACCACTTTGGACGTACATACAGCCAAAGTCGTTGGCGTATTCGTATGTACAGTCCACAAGGGCCACAGAGAGCTAGCGCGCTACAAGCCTCTTTATCATGCTCGCGGTATTTTCTCCTATTCTTGGCCCAATACGCAACTCCTTCTATAATATAGCAAAGGTATAGACTATGTGTGGGTGGGGCTTGTCGCGCACGACCTAGATCTTTGTGATGCTAGGTATCCGGTAGGTACGATAGTGGACTGTACGTGGTATCAAGGCTCGTACTGGAAGTACATCACGGGAGATCGGTCGACGTTGATGTGAGCAGCATAAATTGTCTGGTCAGGCCTATGCATCTCCATGCACTATCGGCGACCTAGGCAGGTAGTGGCCTCGCCTGATATTGTGTATATTCCTACCTCCACGTTGTCAAGTTGCATGGAACCTTTCTGTCTGGCACCTCGCATTGGCATTCGACAGGGAGAGAGGTCCAGGGCACGTGATGGAGACCCTAACGGGTAGATCCATCATCACGGCACAGGCTCATCATCACACAAAGCGAAATCATCTGCCAAAAGACCAGATGCAAGCTTACCTTGTTGGGCTCCATACCGCTACCACGGAGGGGGAATCACGCACCAGGTCCGCACTTTGACAGGCACCTCATGTACCTCTGGGGGCTGCGGCGCGGCAAGGTCCAGAGACATCCATGCTGGGCACTGTGTCGCTTTGGGGCATCGCAGACGAGTGGCTTCAAGCTCTGCTGCTAGGCCGACGCCCTAAAGCTACCTAGTATCTAGGTAAGTGCTACTAGGTGCCTTGGTGCCTTGGTACCCATCTACCTATCTACAAGTGCATCTACTACCTGACACCTAGGTAGATACCAGTAGGCGCATTTGCAGAGGTAAGTGCTTTGTTTAAGATACTGGGTACCTAGCACTGTAGAGGTAGCTACAGTACTACCTATGCGGTACCTATCTATGGTGAAATGTTACGGCACCCCCCACCCCCACCTCGGTTGACAGCACCATCCCGGCTGCAGATCTAGTTGGCTACTTACTACCTGGATTTAGCTATTTCCAAGGTTTCGGTCGTTCGAGCTCATCAGTCGAGTCGAGGGAGGCGTGCAGATGGGCCAACCGCGGTGCACATACGGATACGGTAGGCGTAGGCGCTGTCGCTCCACCTCGAAAATGGCTCCGAACCGGCAAATGACCTGTCGTGTCCCCTTTGGAAACGAATGACCGCTTGCGTTTTTGTCGGGCGTATATTTGCATTTCCACGCACGCAGTCGTTGATAGGCGCCGCACCAGAGCAGAGGGGCAGAGGGGGGGAGGTTCGAGCAGGAGTTCGAGTACGAATAGTGGTGGTGGCTGAGAAGGGGAAAATCAAGAGATGTCATCTGGATGGATGTGGGGAGTGGAAGGTTTCTTCCCGCACCAGGCCAATGACGCTCGCCATCACGTAGTAAGTATGTGCGTGCCGACCACAGTAGCGCGCCTTCCTACCTTTGCCCATGTTGCCATCATGGCCCCTTTCGGTTGCTCGTTCCATCAACAAAAACTAATAGAGGCATTCCTTCCTCGTGCACTTTTGCTTTCCTGGGGCCACACGCCCCCCTCCCGTCTCTTCTCCCGAACACGCCTCTCCTCCACCCTGGTCCCTGTCTGCTTCCCGCCCACGCCCTCCTTCCCGCAGGACGTTGGATCACCTACCCTTTTTACTCACCTTCCTTCCCGTGCCTCGCCTCGCCTCGCCTTGCCTTACAACACAAAGCCTCTCTCTCACCCAACAACCGCCATACCGAATCTTGTCCGAGCGCTCCTTACAACCACGCGTGGCCTTCCCTTTGCATTCGAATCAACTACGCTCTTTCATCGTCCTTGCTCTCTACCTCTGCCTTGATCAAAGGAAGGGCAAAAAATCATCACCGGGCCCGTCAAGCTCGTCCATCTACCGATCCATCTCATCCAAACATTGGCCCGCCGCCTAGCATCCGCAGTGGAGTTGACCCGATCCCGAAGAGCAGCGGCCATCAGTCTTCAAGGTGTCATCCGGGCCCGGAACTCAAGTCGGGGCCGGAGTCGGAGCTGGGAGCGAATGTCGTTTGACAAGTCACCGGTTGACACCTTCTCGCCGCACTCGACGGCAGAGGACGGGTCAACGCCAACCGAAGCCGATATGTCGCATCGAAGAGGACCATGGTCGAACTCCGAGGACAACTTTTTGATGCAGCTCGTCCAGACACACGGCCCCCTCAACTGGGTTCGCATAGCTGAAACACTGGGCTCACGCACCCCCAAGCAGTGCCGTGAGCGCTATCACCAGAACCTGAAGCCGACGCTCAACCATGAACCCATAACTCCCGAGGAGGGTATCCAGATCGAACGCCTTGTGCACGAAATTGGCAAGCGCTGGGCCGAAATCGCCCGCCGGCTTCATGGCCGGAGCGACAATGCCGTCAAGAACTGGTGGAACGGTAGTCAGAACCGCCGCAAGCGCCTCGACCGCCGCCGTGCCGTCGTACACGCGCCAGCAGCAGCACCCCACGCATATGCGCAAGCACAGACACACACACGGACCTTTTTCGACGACGACAGGTGTCCACGGGTCGTTCCCTTGCCCATGGTGAGACCGGGTGGCCTCCCGTTTCCTCGGTCGGCCGCCTGCCCTCGCTCTCCAGCCGCCGACAGCCATGTACTCGTTCACCGTCATCTCCCATGGGGCGAGGTGCCTTTACCATCGCCCTGCTCGTCTGAGCCCGCAGAGTCGGACGCCGGCTCGAACTACACGACATCACCTGCCGGGAGCTCGCGGATTCTGGACCAAACTCCCATTGAGTTGCCGCCCCTGCGATCATGGCAGGCTCCAAGGTCTAGGGGTGCCCGCCTGCCCAGTCTCAGCTCCTTGGCTCCACAAAGTGGCCAGTCGACGTCGCTGCCTCCGCCGGGAGCCCTAGGTCAGCAGCTTCCAACGGCACCTAACTCGCCTGTGCAGAGCCAAGAGCAGCAGCGTCAGGCCGGGTCCAGGGCTGCCACCAGGGATAGGGACTCTAGGATGAGGCTGGCGACGCTACTTGGCTGACGAGGGCGACACTCAGGGCTTCGAGGGACGGCCGAGATGAGTGAGCCTATCCTTTGACTGCTTGGACGGCTGAAGCAGACGCCCTCGCATGGTAGTGTCGTCAGCGACGCATTGTGACCGTGAGCAAGCGGGCAGCAGCAGGGTGGGTTGGATCGAGCGTCATGGTGCCTGAATGTCAAGGGGCGGCTCTTTCCATGGCTCTTACATGAGCGGCGCGCTCTTGGAGGGAAGCCTGTATTGAGAGAATCATTCATTAATACCAGCGCCATCGTGCTTGGTTTCATGTTGGGCCCTGTTCAAAGTTTATTGCCATGGCTACGGCGCCGGCGTGTGACGGCTACGCGCGTCTAGCTAGAGATGATGGAACTCCGACGTGAAAAATGTCGTGAGGCCGAGATGTACGGACGGGTTGTAGCATTTATGAAGAGACGCAGGAAGAAATCTCGTCTCTTCTCCTTGGTCGTGCTCCCTATCTCCTCTGGGTTTACTGTGCCGCGTGCCTGTGTGGTGGTGGAAGGTACGAGGTACAGAGAGGGAAAGAGAAGAATTTGGGGGGAGGGGGGGGGGGGTTAAAGTTTGCAGCAATGGAAATATGACATGTTTTTGTTGTGCTTTCTTTTTCTAGTTGACTCTGCGCTGTGTGTTTGTTTGTCTTCGCGGTCCGGTTGGTTAGTCTGTACTTGGTACCAACCTTTGTACCTCGGGTGAGGAAGCGTTTTGCCTGTCGCTCGTCTCTGGCCGCTCATGGGCAGCCGCGGGGCGGGCGAGTTGATGGCTGCAGCAGTAGCAGCAGCAAGACGGGCCAAGCCGGTCAAGGAAGGCATCACGGACTGAGGTGGCCTCTTCCCCGCTTCCAGGAGGGGCCCCGTTGAAATTAGGTTGGACGGGGCAGCTAAGATGCGAGCAAGATTTGGAATGAATGGATCCGGTTCGCGATCGGCAACGATGCGACCGAGGGGGTACAGGAAAAGCCTGCCACCGTCCTTGATGTGCACCGCACACGGTGTAAGTAACCGTGGCAGTTAAGCTCCCCGCCCCGCCCCGCCCCCCCTTTTTCCCCGCCGGGATTTGGCGTGGAGAAGCTTGCTAAGAGGTGGCACTCCGTGCTTACGAGCGCTAGCAAGCTAACTTGGGTGTGCGTCTCCTGTACTGTATGTACGGCAGGTTTGGGTGGAACAATGGCGCCCCAGGTAAACTGTGCCAAGGGTATTACTTTATTCACTCGGCACCGACCTTTACCCGTCTGTCCAACGTGTCCACGTTGTCGGGCGTGGTATCTACCTACACATGCTTGTACGCGAGCTGAAAGCTGCCACAACAGGTTAGGTCAGTGGGTTGAATTGCCATGACTTCCAGCAAGCGCTTATAGGCTTTAACGACTCTCGGCAGGGTCTTCTAGCCCGACCATGCGCCCCTAGAGACACGGCACAGCGAACGAGCAGCTCGGCGGTGCTCCCAACACAGGACGGAAAAGGCGTTGAACCGAGGGAGCGGTCCCCGGGTGCATCTCGATTACCTGGGGCCCAGTAGCGTCCATGTTGCCTGCCGTTGTTGGCCATTGGGTAACGTCTCGGGCATTACACGGATTGGCCAGATCTTGGATCTCCTCCTAACCTGTTCGATGTTTCCCGGACGGCGGATGACTTCGCTGGCTAAGACAAGGGTAGACGTTGGGCCAAGAGCGGCGTAATTTGCAACTTTGGTCCGCGGAAAGAGGCTTGGGCCAACCTTGTCGACGGTCCCGAGGAACGCCGGTGGTCTAACCTTTGGGTTGTTGTACTGCATGTGCGGTATTCCGTGCAGAGAGATGATTACTGCGTGCCCGGTGGGCCTTGGCCGTTGCGTCCTCGGGACGCCCCCAACGCACACGCCCACGCAAGCGACGATACCACATTTTCCGGCCGTTGGACCTGCCTACATCTTCTTACATACCCTCATGATACGGCGTACCTACGTCACTGATCTTACATCCCTGCTCGCGGTCCACAGAGGGGAAATGGGGGTGAGGGCAGGATTGCGTCCCTCTCTCTCCCGGACCACTCAGCACACCCCAGCTTGGCCGGGCCCCTTTGTCATCGGCAACAAGCTCTGGCACGGTTGCGGCGGCCGTTGCAACTGGCACATAACGCCCGGGGGTTCGAGGCTATGACGGAGGCGCTGGAGGCGCTTGGGCCGGCGACCCTTCCGATTCCAGCATGCCGAGGCAGACGGCGTTGAGCGCTTGGGCGCTCCTGTCCCGTCATCATGGAGCCAGCAGACGCAGGGAAATGTGACCGAGGCCGGGGTCGCATGCATGGTTGGTTGCACGGGTCGCCGGAGATGCTGGCTGGCAAGCTATGTACAGTCCAGTCGACTTTGTCTTGGACGGGTCAACGGCGTGGCTGCTGTCGAGCCGTTGGAGACGGCGTTGAAATTGCCAGCCGTTGTCGGGACTAGTCACCAAGACTGATCCGGTCGGGGCCGTGATTAGTGACTGCGCTACATGTACAGGGACTTTGCGTACCTGATACGGAGTAGGTACCTAGATTTTTTCCAGGTTCTTGTACATGGAGCCCGCGCGTGTGCGTGCGTCCACAGGGCGGCCCCAAGCAACGGAAGCGGTGCCGACGCCGGACTTCGAGACATGCATGCGTGCCAAGTACATAGGTAGGTTAATACATGATGGCTGGCTTCTATATCCGTATACATACCTATAATGCACACTGGCAGGCACGTACATATGTACTGTACATATGCAGATAAATAGACAGACATACTGTACCCTCCCCTTCCGAGCGTATCTGTGAGTGGATGCATGAGATACCGCGGTAGGGCCGCGTAGACTGGTCCTCCAACGTCACTTTTTTCGTTCTCTTTCTAAGAAGAGGCAGGGGTGCCTTTTTCCTCGACCTTTTTTCACCGCGCTTGTCAGTACCAGTCTCCAAGGGAAGGCAGTGGGTAACGGCCAAGAGGAGTCGCGATGCACTCGCGCTCAGAGGAGCAGAAAGGCACAAGCAGCTGTTAGTACCTAAGTGATAGATGGTCAGGACGGGCCGAGTCCCGGTTCATCGGGCCGAACTCGTTGTACAAAGCACAATGTGTGAATGACGGGGCTCGCGTCGAGATCTCGGGGTTACATGTATGAGTATGTATGTGCGCATGTACATGTATACTTACCCTATGCTATATGTACATGTGTACTTACCCTATGCTGTGTTCGGGGATCCGGTAGCGGGGGGGTGGGTGACATCGGTCAAATCATTACGGCAATAAGCCCCGTCCATGGTCAACCGAAGATTTTCGGACTCGCAGGCCGCATATGTACAGAGTACATATGTACAACAATGCCCGGCGCGCCCCGGAGAATGCGGCGCACCCACGCGCGCCATGATTCACCTCTTGCCCCTTCGCCACTCCCCACTGCTACCCGGCCGCGACGAACCCTGTCACTAAGGCTGGTTTCAAAGCCTCGGCCGTTGCACACTGTACGTTGTGTTTCCGCTTCGCTGGCGCGGCGTCTCCCGGAATGGGCCAGAATCCCCCAGTCCCCGGGAGCGAGCGCGTAGCTAATAGGGGCAGTACGCCTGATTAGTGCCAAAGGCAATTTCGAATCGGTACTTAATATACATACAGAGGAGCATTTTAAAAGTCTTGACTGCACAATTTCTACGCTAGTCTTAATTAGGATCGGGCACTCCTAAATAGGCAGGTAGAGGCCCGATTAAGACTAGCGTGCACAACTACATAGTTAAGACTTTTAAAATCCTCCTTTATATAGTTTATACCGTTATTATTTATAAGTTAGTTTTTTAGCCTCTTTTTATAAGGGCTTTTTTAAGGGGGTTAATTAATATAAAAGTTAAGTAAAGATAAAAAATACTTAAAGATATATAAAAAATAAAGTAAATATAAAAGAAAAAAAGTATATTAATATTATATACTAACATATAAATTTACTTTATATATTATATATATCTTATAGCTATTATAATACTAAGTATACTAAATATTATAAAACATTATTAAAATATAAAAATAGTATTAATAGTATAAGCTAACTAAGTATATTATTATTATTATTAAGTTTACGCTAAGGACCTATTTATAGGTTTTTAAGCTATCGCTCGGTTTTTATATAGAGGGAAACCGGAGTGCCCGGGGAAAAACCCTCCGCTACTTTTTCGCTCTAAGTCCTACTATATTAGCCCTTATAACTATATATAAGAAAGGGGGGGGCGCCGGCTATAAATAGGTCAGACGGTTAATTAGCTTAAACCACTACGGGGCCCGCTATAAAGCGATAATAACTTTATAGTAAGTAATTAACGTATCTCTTAGTTACTATTAATCGATAGAATTTTTTCTATAGGGTATCTAATTATCCGCCGAAATGCGTATTCCGGGTTATCGCCTTATTTTATACCGCCGCGAGGCTTAGCGGGCTATATAATTTTGCCGGTCTTTAGCTAGGCCGGGGGCGCTTTAGGGTTTACTAAGTCCTAAAAGGCCTTTACCGAGTTATTATATCGGCACCGCGCTACGTTATTAATATCGGAATTGCTAGTTATCCGGTATAGGTTTTTATTATCCCGGTTAAGGACTAGACTAAGGCTAAGGGCCGCGCTTTTAGCAAGTCGTTATCGCGTTTAGGTAGGACTAAGCTTAGGCGGGCCTACTTATAGCGGGGCTAAACTGCTAGTAAATTTATAAGCGCTTTTAGAAGCGCTAATTAGCTAATTTTATAGTAAGTTAGCGTAATTTGCTAGTTTAGCTAAAAAGGCTATACACTTAACCGGATTTAAACCGACTTTAGCGTTATAGCCGGCATACTTTTTAAGCATATAATTACTATATTATAAGGGTAGCTAATTAAGTATAAAGAATATACTAAGTTAAGAAACCTAACTTTATATTATAACTTAATAAGTAATTAATAAGCCCTTGCGATTAAAGCTAAAAAACTCTTCTTTTTATAAGCTTTAGTCTTAAAATAAAGTAAGTAGCTAAGTAATATTATAACTTATTATATTATTTACTACCTTTACTACTTAATTAATAGTATTTTAAGACTACTTTTTTATAAATCTTAAAGCTTCTTTTTCTTAATTACTTAGTAAAGATAGTTTTAATAAAAAGATTATAAAGTAATATTAAACTAGCTTAGTAAAGCGAATATAACTTTAATTAAAGCTTATAAGTATAAGATATTTATTTAAATAATAAATCTAATTAAATACTTTTTATACTTAAGATAATAAAAGTACTATTAAAAATATCCTTATTAGTAAGTACTTAATTCTTACTACTTTAAGAAAAATAAAAGGCCTTTTAAGCTTATATTAAGAAATTAAAAAAGACTTAATAGTTATAAATACTTATTATATAGCTTAAATAGAAAATATAGTAAAAAAATATTACTTTTTTAACTAATTAAAAAGTATTATTAATTAAGCTCCCTTAATTTACTAAGTAATTAAAATAGTAAAGTAAAAGTTAAAAATATTACTTAGCTAGTTTAATTAACTAACTCTTAAAAACGACTTAACTAGCTTTATAACCTTAAGGATATATTAAAAGCTATACCTTAATAATTTCGTTAAGATAATATAAAAATCCTATATATAGTAAACTATATATATACTAACTATAAAGCAAAATAGCGTTAATACTTTAAAAAATAATCGCCGATTTAGTAAAAATAATATAGCGTAAGCTAGATCTATTTAAAGAAATAGATATTTATACTTATTAAAAATATAGTAAACTAAGAGATACTTTTAACGATATAGTTAAAAAACGCTTAATAGTAAGATATATAGTCTCCGCTAAAGTTTAACTTTTACCTTAACTTTATTAAATAATATTTTAAGTAACTATTAAAATAAAGATAGTTACTAAGGTTTTTTACTAAGTTATAATTAAAGCTTTAAAAGTAACTTAACTTTAATTTAATATATATTTATAAGTATAATAATAAAATACTAATTAAAGTAGCTTAATATTACGCCTATATTAACTAACATATAAGTTTAGATAATTAGCATATAAAAAAAGTAGGTAGTGTGGCTAGTTAAGGCGCAGCGCTAATACTATATATTTATATATACATATCCCCCGCGCCTATATAGCAGACTCTTTAACGCATATATTATATTCTAAAGTAAAGCTATTCTTACCGCGATTTCTACCTCTTACTACTACTATAATAAAGTCTTTACTTTCTTAGACCTTCCCTTCCTTTTAAGAGGCATAGGCTACCTATAACGCTATTGCTCGCAGCTAGGGCTTCGCTCTCGTTATAGCGATAAAGAGGCTAAACGCAGCCGCCCCTTTTTACGCCTACCTACGCTACTTAAAGGGGCGTAAGTATATTAATTACGGTAATAAAGCTATCGCTAAGCGCCGCAAGACGAGCATATAAATAACTTAATGCCCCTTCCGGCTAGTCTTAAAGCTTAACTAGTTATAAGGGCATTAGTTAGTCTCTTATACTAAGGACTTAAGCTTTTATAACTACCTTTTTATTAAGGCAATAGCCTACGTAAAGTATAAGGGGGAGGTTATTACGAAATACTCCTTTAATATTATTTAAGCATATAATAATAGCCTACGGCTAAGTATTATTATAGTATAACTAAGGGCACGCTCTTTTAAAGACCTTAACCTTATAAGTATTATACTTTAGTAAGTCTATAATACCTTAGCTTAATATCGTAATATTAAGCTTATAGGGCGTACGCCGCTTTAATTCCTTTATAACTAGCTTAATTAATCCGACTTCTTCGTTTAAGATAAGTATAATTAGGCTGGCCGACTTTCCTCGCTTTTTATCGCCTTAAAAAACGGTATTAAGCTACTCTCTTAGTTTTATAATATTTAGTAGCTTAACTATATATATAAGACTAACCGCTTTAATATACCGCTTCTTAATATATACGGTATAACGTATATAAGGAAGACCTTTTTAATAGCTTCGGTTTTTTTATCCGGTAAGGCTAAGGCTAATTATCGTTAAGCTATTATAGCCTTGCTTATATTAGCTACTAAGGCGGGAATTTAACTACTATAAGTTATTATTATAGACCGCGATTTAGCCCTTATTAACGCCCTTATAAGCTTCGAAGAGCTTAAAAATACGACTTAATTGCTTTACTACTAGCACGTTAATAAGAATATGCTTACTAAGTATAAGGCTTACTTTTTTAAGGTTACTAAGAACGCTAAAGGATAGATTAAGCGGGCTTTAAGCTTTATATCGTTCTTTTAAGACTAAGAGAGTCTTATCGGCTTAAATACTATAAATAGCTTTAATTAACGCCTTTAAGTATATATAATAATAAGCTACCCGCTTACTACTATACGTTATACCTTATAGACTTAGCTAAAGCCTTAAAAAAAGAAGATCGTTACTTACTTTATTAATTAAAGCCGGCACTTTAAGTATATAATAACCTTAGTTATCGAGAGCCTATATTCTACGATAAAGCGGTTCCTTTAATTATTAATAAGGGACTTTATTACCGTATTTAGGAAATTTAATGCCTTTTAAGTATATTAAGCCTTTAAAATTAAAGCTATTTATTGCTACGATATATATAAAATCATAACCTTTACTTTTAAGGACCTATACCTACTAATTCGCAAGAAAGTCTCCTCTTAAGCGCTTAAGCTTATAGCTAATTAATACCGTATAATTCGAACGAACCTATATACTAAGAAGCTTATATAGCCTTTAAATAGCTACTTTATATAATAAGGTTTCCTCTATACCCTTACTATTAGTATAGGCCTACTATACCGGCATCTTCTTTTTAAGCGGCTTAATAAGAAGGCATCGCTTCGGCTTAACGACTTTAACCCCTTTTAGCACGTATAGTAACTATAAGATATTACGAGCTTTAAAGCCCCCTATAAGCCGCTTATTATGCGTAGTAAAAGGAGGCTAAAGGGTGCCCTTAACCTTAAAAAGACTACCCGCAGTATAAGGCGCAAGCTATTAGCATATAATATTACGGAAAGCCTTGAACGTGCCGAAGCTATAAGGCCGCTGCTATTAGTAGCAGTAGTAGCGCCGCCGTTAATAGCGCTGCCGGCACTTAATATTAACGCTATAAGCGAGATAGCTTCTATACGAGGCTTACGATACCTTTAATAGCACGGCGATCTCTACGAGCCCGGTATAGCGATGCTATAAGTATACTAACGAGCTATATATACGCCTATTTCTAACTTTAACGATAAGCCTGCTAACGAGCCTGCTAAGGCTGCCCGGGCTAACGAGCTTAGTAAGTTATAATACTAGCTAATCGACCTTATATAAAACGAAAGCGTCGTCGCGATGCCCTTATAAGGGCTCTCGTAAAAGCTATTATAAGATATAGAGTATAAGTCGTTTAAGCTAGCTAAGTAAGAGCGTATAGCTACTTAGTGGGATAAGGTAAAAGCGGCTATTTAGGATAAAGGAGACGCTTAGCAGAATTTATATATAGAGGGCCTCCTTTAAAGATAGATATATATAACGCCGCTAAGGCGCGCAATTAACCTTTTTATATATATTGCGATAACCTTACTTTTTATTGCGTTAAAGAGTCTACTATATAGGCGCGGGGGATATGCGTATATAAATATATAGTATCGGCGCTACGCCTTAACTAGCTATATTACTTACTTTTTTAATATGCTAATTATCTAAACCTATATACTAGTTAATATAAGCGTAATATTAATAAGACTTTATAAATAATAAGAAACGCTATTTAAGTATAAGCTTAAAGTTAAGCTAATATAAAATAAGTATAAAATTCTTTAACTAAGAAAGTTTTTTTTATAAAAAGAGCTATAGTAAATGCTAATTAAAAGTTTCTTATTATTAAAGTACTATTAATACCTTAATAATAACTAAAAGAAACTTACGTTTAAATACCTTTTAATATACTAAAGCTATAATAAAAAGTAAGGCTTAGACTAATTTTAAAATTTAAAGGTTATTTATTTTAAATATAATAAGCCGGGTTCTTATATAAATAAATATACTTTAGCTTTAACTTTTAAGACTTTAGTAAATCTTTTATATATAAAAGATACTTTATAAAAAAACGATTAAAAGCTAAAGTAAATACTTTTTTTTAGCTATATTAATACTTTAAAAAGAGCTATTATAAACCTTTATAATATTATTAAGGTTAAACCTTATTAATGTAAATATATACTAAGATACTAATAGTATTATAAGCTTAGTTAATATATACTTTATATATTAATAAGTCTTATTATAAGTTTTACTATTATATTTTAAGCTCTTAAGGTTAAGTAATAGTTAAGTAAAGAACTATATAGTTTAAGAGGTTTTAATAAAAATTACTAATATAAAAAGCATTATAAAGATAATTACTTAGTATTATATTAATATTAAGAAGTTAACGCTAAATAATTATATACTAATCTTATAGTTAACTATAGTAATTATAAATAAAAAAATCTATATTATTTTATAAAAAAAGTAATATTAATTTAAGCATTAAGTTAATAGCGGCACTTTATAAAGTCTAAGAAAACTAATAAAAGGTTGCTAAAACAAGGCTTATATCTATATAATTGCTATAAACTTAAAGCTAATTTTGTTACTAAATAATAATAATAATAATAAAAGGATCTTAAAAGAAAAATAGATAAACATACTACTAACTTTATACTAATTTTAAGATATATTCTTAAGAAATAAGTTTAACTTCTAACTTATAAAGAAAAGAATAAACTATGTAATTTACTTAACTTTTAATTTAAAACTACTTTTTAAACTAATTTACCTTTTATACTATAATAAACTTTAAGTATTATTATTATTATTATTATTAAGTTTATACTAAGGACTTAATTTAGGTTTTTAGAAATTTAATATTTATAAATAAAAGGGAAAAACCGGAGTGCTTAAAGTAAAACCTCCCCTTATTTACGCTTAGTCCGCCTTATATAAGGTCTTATAACTTTATATAAGAAAAAAGGGGGGTACGCTTTCTGCTATAAGTATATCCCGCTTGCTAAGCAGTTTAACGCGGCTTAGCGAGGCCGGGGCCGCCTTTAACTTAAGCAGCTTATAGTCCGGAGCACTACGCTTTAAGCTTAAAGTATAAGCAATAGACCCTCTCTTATCCCTTTTATCCGCCACCCTTAATATAAAGGCGGGAGAATAAGCGGGATTTTAACCTACGCCTTTTTTATAAGTAGCGCGACCTTAAAGAGTAAGCTTATAATAGACCCCGCTAATAGAAATTCAGCGCCTTACTATATATATATATTCTTAATTAGGCTTATTATTTATTTAAGCCGCTTAATTATTAATCTCGCGCTTAGTTTTAAAGATAAAGCCTCCTATATACTATATATATACGCTTACTTTCTTCTTTTCTTATTAAAAACGCGCTTACTCTTCTTAAAAGCTTATTATATACTTACCGCCCCGCCTTCTTTATATACCTGCTATTTTACTATTATCGCGTTTATCGTTTTTATTACTACTATACTAAAAAAAGGTTACTTTTTTAAACCTTAATATAAGTCTACTCCTTAAGTTACTAAGTAAGGATACTAAAAATAAAAAGGCCTAGGCTTATTATAGTACTAAGCGTAAAATTCTTTACTATATATATATAGGCCGCTTATTAAGCAATAATATACTTATAGTTTTTTAAGGCTATTAAAACTAAGCTTATATATATTTAAGTTATATCCGCTATATAAGTATATATAGTTTATATAGCTAACTTTCTTTTAGCTATCTTTATAAAAGTATATATTACTTATGCCTTAAATAACTACTTTTATTTTTAAGTAAGTAATCTTATATTTAACCCGCTTATATACTTTAGCTAATCTTTTATATAGCTTACCGCTATAAGTAAGGATATAGTTTATAAGCTTTATACTGCTTAAAAAAAGTTATATAAGTCCGGCTAGCCTATTAAGCGTTATATATATATAAAGCTCGCCTTTAAAGCGATAAAGCTTTAATAGCGCGCTAGTATTACTATAGCACGGGCTCTTACGTTTAGTACTGCCCTTAGCCCGGCCTCTTTTAATAAAAATATTAAGCTACTTACTTTTACCCTTAGCTGCTTTATTAATAATATACGCGCGGCTTATAAGGCTAACGCTAAGCTCGCTAATAAAGTTAACGGCACTATTATAGTTATTTACTAAACTATTTACGCTATAGCTTAAAACTTAAAAAGCATAAAGAATATACTATTTATAATAGCTAATTACCTTAGCTTTAGTAGCTATAAAGGCTAGGATATTACCCTTAAGGGTTATTTACTTAATTTAGACCTTATATATATTTATACCGCCTTTACTTTACTTAAGCCTCCGCTACTTAAAGTCCTTATCGTTTTAAAGGACTTTAAAGCTAAGGCTAAGGCTAAGAAAAAGGCTTAAGCTAAGGCTCTTACTAAGGCTTATACTTAAAAGCGCGCCGCTCTTACTTAAAAGCTTAAGTATAAAAAGGCGCTTAAAAGTAAGGGTAAAGGAAAAGCTATTAAAGCTAACGTTATATCTAATTTAAAAGAGCTTAAGCTTTGCTACGCTTTATAGCATAAGGATAAGGAGATAAGGCGCGGACTAATTACTACTAGTTAAGGCCGGTACTATAGACTAATTACCGCCGGTTAAGGCCGGTACTATAAACTAATTACCGCTAGTTAGGCCGGTATAACGGACTAATTACTATATATAAACGTATATAAGGGTTTAGAAATAGTAAAAAGCTTATCTATTCTTAAAAGCATAGCTAGCTACTTTATACTTAGTTCTTTAAGCTAATTTTAAAGATCTTTAATTATACTATCTATAATATATAGATAAACTATAAGTATCCTTATAAAATCGCTTAATAAACTAAGTATAAGCTTAGTTAAAAATACTATAAACTATAATCGGGGAAATCCTTTAAATATCCTTAAATATCCCTTAAAAATCGCGGTAAAGTTTATCCTATATTTTTTAAGGTGCTTTTATAGTTAAAAACGGGTTAAACTATAGTTAAGATATCCCGCGGAAATCCTTAAAAATCCCTTAAAGATACTAGCGGAATCCGCTTAATAGTTTCTATAGTATCTCCCTTAGTTAAAGATATCGTAAACTATAGTTAAGTAGGCTCTTAATCCTCTATAGTTATATCCCGGAAACCTTAGCAAGGTTTAATCGGTAATATTCGTTATATCTCCTTAAGTAAGCCTTTATAGTATATGCTCCGGGCGTTCCCGTTACGGGGTTTTATAAGGCTTCTTTAAGAGTAAAGTAAGGAGTTTAAGCGTAGCTATTTAGATTCCGTAATAACTCCTTTAAGTAAAAAAGAAAAGCTAACGTCCTTATTAGTTTAAAGTAAGGATAAAGTAAAGGGGGTACTAAGTAATAGCTTTATAGTAACGTCTTTATATTATATTAGTAATATACTATCTTTATCTTTTTAAAGGTTTTTTTAGCTTATCCGGCTAATAGTAGCTAAGTAGCTTAAGATAGCTAATAAGCGGCTTTATTATAAATCCTTACTTTATATTTAGTTATACGGCTTCGTCTTTATTAAAGCGATTAGTATATCCGGCTAGAACTTATAGTAAAGTTTTTCTAACTCTTTTTTAAGGCGTATATTCGGGCCTTTACTAAGTAATAAGGAGTCTCCGCGCTAAGAAATACTTAAGTTCCTTAGCGGGATATATTATAAGAGACTAGCTTTATTTAAGCCTTATCTTATATTATTATCTTACTTATCTTTCTTATGCTGTTTTTTTAATCCTCCGCTAAGTCTCCCGTTTTACTTACTAGCCTTATAAGCCGCCTATAAGCGAGACATTATATCCTACTTACTACCGCTATTATAGTTATCCCCCGCTCTTTATCGCCGGGCTTTCCGACTTATTATCCTTCTTATACGGCGCTATTACTTACGCCTTTCCGCCGATTAACGCGCGTCTAGCTACCGGGAAAGTATTAAAGTAAAGGTAAGCTATCCTACTAATATTAATAGGTATAGTAAGCACCGGGGTATTAAATATCTATATTCCCGCTTAAAAGCGGGTAATAAGGTCCTTAATAGCTTTAGTACTTAACTCCTTGCTTTTAAGGTTCTAAATATACTTAATAGTCTTAAAGAACCTTTATATAAAGGGGGCTTTAAGGGCGAGAATATAAAGCGCGTAGTTAGTGCGGCCGATAAAGTAAATATCGAAGCCTAAGAACTTTATTACCTAAGTTAGAGTTAAGTCGCGTTTAAACTCTTCGCAGGCCTATAAGTAAAACTTAGTATAGTTTATAGCTAGGCGGAAACTCTTAATTATTATAATCTTATTGCCGGAGTATAAGCCTATAAAGCTAAGTCTATTAAGGATCGTATTAGTTATTACTAGCGGCTTTTATAGGATCGGGCGGCGGAATATATCGCGAGGCTAGTTATTACTATCTCCTCCGGTTAAGGAAGGATAGCGGATAAACTATAGTAAGGCGCTTATACGCTTTTATATAGCCGGGCTAAGCATAGCGGCGGGCGGGAAGAGCGTTCGCTAAGCGGGACTAAATAAGTCTTTAAGGCCTATTACGGCTATAAGTTAAAAAAAGGATTTTATAATATAGGCTAGACCGCGTACGAAGCGAGATAAGGTTTCGGTTATAATCGCTTAAGACGCCGCTATAAACCTAGCTATAAACTAGTTAAGCTAGGCCTTAGATATATAATTAAGGACGGCGCGGACGTCGTTTTAATCGTTTAGCTAAAGTAGGTTTCC
>JAPEBW010000973.1:0-33810 GCA_027405785.1 Ophiocordyceps robertsii
TATCTGCTCCTTGCTCCCGGTGCTCTATATTCAGTCGCAGGATAGTTGGCCCATCCAACGAGTGGTCGAAAACGTTCAGAAGGACAACGGCTGCGCAGTTTATGCATGAATCTCTAACAGTATGTGTGAGTGACGTTGAGAAATGCGTCGTCGTGTAGCGGGGCCCCAGATGACGCCAAGGCCATTAGTCAAGTGGCGCTTGCGTGCTCGAATTCGGTGCAGTCGAGTCGTCCACTGACTGGCCTGGGCGAGTTACACGGTGGCACAGGGCGGGCCAAAGGCGCAAAGCCTTCCCATGTACGACGACAGACGGGTGAGTGAAGGCTCGGCGAGAGGAAGAAGACGAGGGTCTTTGTCGTGAGAGCGTGTTTGGGCGGCGGCGGCGGCAGCAAAGATATTAGTCTATGGTTGTATGGGTAGAGTCTAGTCCCAGTTGCGAGCGCGGGCGGCGTCGTCGGCGTCTCGGGCACGCTGCTCCTGGGAGCTGACCCTCTTCATGGTGTCGGAGCGCGACTGTCTCTTCTGGGCGGAGAGCTGGGATTGCAGCTTGCCGCCCTTACCGGCAGCCTGGGCGCGGGCCTGGAGTCGAGTTCGTGGGCGAGGTGGAAATCATGTCAGTCCCGCTTTCTCTCGGAGAAGCTCGGAGAGGGGAGACGATGGGGGACCGACCTCGGCGGCCTCGGCGGCCTTTTTGCGGGCGTCATCGTGAGCGGAAGAAGAGGGGGGCTCGGCGGAGGACGGTTGCGATGGGCCGGAGCCGGGGCCGGGGCCGGAGCCGAGGGTGCGCGGGGGGCCGCCGACCTTGGGCGGCACCGACGAGGTGGTTTTGTGGGCGGCGGCGGCGGCTGAGCCGAGGCGGCGGCCGGGCGACGAGGCTTCCTGAGACGCCTCTTGCTTGCCGCAGAGGTTGCCCATGGCTCTTTGCGTCGCGGCCAGGCGGGGGGGGGCCTTGCTGCTGCGTGTGACGGCGATGGAGTCGGGGGCTCTGTTGGGCGACGCGGGCCACCGGGGGAGGCGAGTGCTGAGATGGGAGGAGGACGAGGGGAGTGAGTGATGAGGCGGGCGGTAATATTACGTAGATGTACAGAGTACATCGAGTACCTAAAGTACAGTACCGGGGAGTGTGAGGGCTGTGCCCGGATCGCCCTTTGGGAGCGGCATAGGGGTCCGAGACAGTGTGGCTTTGCTACACAAAGACTTGCATGTGCATATGCCGTCACTCTATTCGTACATGTGCTTGCAGCAAAAGTCTGGGGGCAAAAGACGGCGCAGTCGTGAAGTCGTCGAGAGTTGTGGGCGGTCTGCTTGAGGCGCAACGCCTACATAGTACCTAGGTACCCTGTACAGACCCAGACCGCACAGCTAGGACCTATAAACAGCAATGCTCTGTGCAGCTGGACCCGCAGCGTCAGTACCCAGTACAGTGCAGTGCAGTACAGCACTGAGCACTGGTGCGAGTACAGTACGGCGGGTCCATCTATCCAGACGGCGAGAAATGGCCTCACTTTTTCCAAGACCGAGTGCCGGCCGGTGGACCCCGAACAGTGGGAACCACGCCCAAGTTGACCTGCTGCAGGTGGCCGAGCAGCTTGGCCGTCGGGTACCGCCAGGGATGTTGTCGTTGGAGGAGGAAACGTGGCATTGATGCGAATTGTTGCGCGTACAAGTCAGATGTGAGATGTAGTTGAAAAATGCCGTCTTATCTGGTATTAATAAATGTGGAAAATATACCAGAATACCAGTCATCTCTAAAGGAGGTGCCTCCACTTTTGGCAGAGGTGACTGGTTTTTCAACAATAAAGAGTAAGCAAAATGGAGGAGGGCGTGCTCGTGTGGACATGTGCTGACCCGAGTATTCAAGTACCTTGTATAGGTACATAGGTACCTTACACATGCCGTACTAGGCACCTAGGTACTGTATGTACATGCGCATCGCATCCAGTTGCATCCGCGACTGCCAAAAGGCCCGACACAAGGCAATATGGGGGGGGGCCGTCGTGATGCTGTACTCCGTACAAAGTACTGGCAAAGACGTTCACACGAGGGATCGTGAGCACGATAAGAAACAGCTGCTGTCCCAATACGGTTGTCCCCGATGGCGACGATGCAGCTGTGCGAGACGCTGATTGGAGCCGGCCGGGCGGGTGCGGCGCCAGCCATTCATGAGGTACCTGCGAAATGTATCCGCACACAGCCGTAAAGTATATGTATACAAGGGCCTCGTGCCTACCCCGCCACGGCCTTGGCACCATACCCTCGTACCTGCCTGGCCTGGTTTTTCCTCTCTCCAAAGACCTCATCAGGACCCGTCCGTGGGCCATCCGGGTTCTCGCACCTGCCGCATGCTCGAGCGCTCTCAACTTGTGAGCCTGGGCCCCCGGGGCAACAACCACCCACAGAACTCCTCACTGCATTTGCGCCTGCCGCTGCTACTGCTACTACCGGGACGCCCGCCCGCCCTCAATCTTCATCCTTCAACCCACCCTCTTTTTCTTCGCCGGATAGCAAAATCGCCAGCACCATTTCCCGCCGTCGCTTTTGCTTAGCCAGCCTACCTCCATACCTACTACTACCTACCCGGCCTACCATTGTCGACCGCTGTACCGGCACGCGTCCCGTGAGCGGCGGACATGCATCGCGAACCTTGACCACGTCAGCCCTCGTCGCCTTGCACCGCATACATAGGTTGGACTGTTCACCATGGACCCGTCGCACCTGGCCTTTGACGGCCACATGAATGCGAGCGGCCACTCTGCCAACAACATGCTCAACCTTCCCCTCGACCTCGATGCCATGATGGCCGCGGACAATAGCCTCTCCCACGGCTTCGACAGGCTGTTCGCCCCCTGCACCCACGACGACGACTCATGCCTGGACCACCATCACCACTTTCGCCAGCCCCGGAACAGTCACAAATACCAGGCTAGCTTTGCGCCTCCCCTGCAGCCCAGTGCTCCCCTGAGCACCCTTCGAAGTCGACCCCAGGCGCCTCCTCCGCCACAGCAACACCATCACTCGACGAACCCCCTCGACACGTCGTCCTCGCTCGACACGCAAGCCCATGAATACACGTGGGAAAGCTTCCTCAACGACTCGGCTCTGGAAAACCCGGCCCTGCATCACGGCGACTTCGGCTTTTGCCAAGGCGACGACTGTGCCTCGGAGTGCAGTTCCGAGTGTGACGGCTCCTGCCCCAGCCAATGCGGCGACGCTGGCCATGGCGTTTGCTGCGACGACGATGCCTGCGGCGGCCCTCAACTTTGTCTCGACGAGGACTGTCAAGGTGCCAGTCGCCCTTGCATGGACGAGGGCTGCCTAACTGACACGACGCTCGGTAAGAAGCCGTCGTCTGGCCACGCCATGACGGACGGCGACAAGGCTGCGGCTGCAGCCCTCGCCTCCTTTGGCGCCGATGGCCAGCTACACATGGTTCAGGCAGGTCTCATGAAGCCTCCGGCTTCCGCCTCTGCGGCATCCCGGGGCGGGCCGCCATCCCTCGTCCATCTCCCCGAGAGTCTACCCTGCGATAGCCTTTCCATGGAATCCATGTTGACAAATGGGCTACCCAGCTTCCCCAACCCGTCCTTCCAGATGGCGATCGAGTACGCTCTCGCAAACCACATCATGCAGTACCACGATCCCTCTCACGGCCTGGCCCATACCGGCACCTGTGTGGCTAATGATCCAGGCCAGTTGATTTCCCGGTGCACGCTGCCCAAGTTCCATCCCAACGACGGCGTCACGGACTCTTATCTGTCTCAGCTCCAGGACCTTGAATGCGGCTTCCAGGTTCAGGACCCAAATGCCTTTGCGCAACACATCTTCCAAGAGCATAGGCCGGCCCTGATGCTCCAACCTCAGCCGCCCAGGTATCCAGATGCACCCCACCCTGGAGCGCATGTCGAGGGCAACCCGCTCCAGCAGCGCCCTTCTCGCATGGGATACCACGCGACCTCTCATGCCCCCTTTGGCCAGCACTTTTCGCCATCACCGTCGCCCCTGACCAATCTGTCGGTTGGCCAGTCTCTCTCCACGACACCGTCCTCTCTGACCACACCCTCGCCGCTTGAACCCGATGCTGGCATGGCAGAAGTCGGCTTCTCCGAGGTCTCCAAAACGCCCTTTGACGCGTCAGAACCTCAACCTTTGGCTCGGGAGGACCAGTTCCTCTGTCGCTGGCTGACGGGCAACGGCGACAGCATCTGCGGCAAGCGCTTCGATGACGACGAGCAGCTGCAGAAGCACTGCAAATTTGACCACCTCAAGCAGCTGAAGAAGGCCCGCGGGGGTTTTCGATGCGGCTGGGCAAACTGCACAAGAGATACGTGCTTCACCCAGCGAAGCAAGGTGGAGCGGCACATGCAGGTACACACGGGATGTAAGTCGGCGGAAACCCTCGGAACTCTCACCTTCGCGAAGCTGACGTGGAGCAGACAAGCCGGTCAGTTGCGAGATTTGCGGAGCGTCCCTGTCCGCCAAGCAAGCCCTTGACCAGCACATGAGGATTCATACTGGCGAGACACCCTGGGTCTGCAAATTCCCTGGCTGCGGCTGCGCTTTCAAGCAGCAGAGTGCCCTGAGTAAGAAGTGGAAACTGCCCTGTCAGCCACGAGAATCGCCGCTGACTCCAGGGCAGCCATGCACGAGCGCACGCACACGGGCGACAAGCCCCTCGAGTGCGAGATTTGCCACAAGAGATTCAGCGAGTCTTCCAACCTGTCTAAACACCGCAGAACGCACAACGTCAAGGGCATGCATGAATGTCAGCTCTGCGGCAAGGACTTTCACAGGCTGGACCAGCTCCGGAGGCATATGAGCACAAACCACCGAGACAGAGCTGCCGAAGTAGACGCCCTCCTCAGCAAAGTGATGTCCAAGTCTCAGGTCCACAGGGTTTCGAAACCAGTCAAGACCAGGGTCGGGGTCAAGAGCAAGACCGGCTTGAAAGCCTTCGGCGCCGACACGTTTGAGCTGGTTGAGGATCAGCTTCGTGGAGTCATATAATGGACTAGGGGTCCTTTTGACGGTGAAGCACGATGGTGAGGGGAAACACGCAATCTCTCTCTCCATTGATGAATGATGGCAGCGATGTCAATGTACAGTCAAGCCTGGATCATGCAGTTGTCACAGCGTTGAAGCATTGGCGTTGAGGTTGGGTCTCGTGGAGAGACGAGGAGGATACAGGTGCATGTTGTTTGCATTTCAGGTCTTGACCATTTCATTAACCGAGCAAGGGAGGAGTGCATTGGAAACGGATGACGGGGATGAAGGATGCCCGTGTATACCCGAGTTGCTGCGTAGTGCGAAGATTGGGACATTGTCTCCATCATCAGATTCAAGGACGAGGAAGAGGGCCACGGGAAGCGGATGGCAGTGAAATACAGTTTGATCTGCACATTGGGTGCTTGTTTGGGCCCTGACTGGCCAGCACACAGCTCTGACTATCCGGCACATGGAAAAGCGAGGAGGTGTGGCTAGTTAAGTAAGGCGCAGCGCCGGTACATACCGCACAGACCCCGTAGTAAATCTCCTTCAGGCCTAAATCGTGCGCCTTAATCATTGACGAGAAATCTAAGGTTTACATACATCTTTTTCTTGTAAGTTGGGCTCACCTCGCGCAGGGGAGCCCATAAAGCAGGGCCACTCCCTAAAAAGGGCCCCCTCCCCTACCATCTCGGGCGCTCGAGTACGTTTTTCTATAGTTTGAACTCTTTTGAATTTTTTAAAGATTTTCTATAAAAATGATAGCTTATGTAGAGCACTAGCTAGTGGCCCTATACAATACTTTACTACTTCGTGCAGGACACGCTTTAACTAGCCACAACCTCCCCCCCCCTACTTTTTTATATGTCGGATGGTTAGAGCTGTGTGCTGGTTAGTCGAGCCCCTTCATCAAGACGTTAATAAAGGGCCCGATTGCCCGAGGCCTCATTCTGGATGGATCTATAAGGGCAAACAACCTCGGCGGACGTGGACTGGTCAAGGGTAGATAGAGCATGAAGGCAAGTTTGAGCAGACACCACGGGCTTCATCATGACCTCGTTTTTTTTGCTTTCTCATTGAAGGGCTGCAGGCGGAGCGGCCCATGGAGGACGACGTGTCGTCACCCCAGCACGAGGCCCAAACCGGGAAACAAGTACAAATTCAGACCGAGATTCCCCAGAGCCATGCGATGCAACTTTCGAAGCCTTTTGTTCGGAGAAAAAAAAGCACGCCACGCCTCGATAACCCCCCATTTCCCCCGACCCGTGATGCTGCGTGTGCCCCTTGAGCTACTGCACCGTCACACTCAGGCAGCCTGCGGCGGGCAGTCTGTTAGTGACGAGCTCATGATGCTGGAGCGCACCTCTCATCTTCTTGCGCGGGGAGCGAGGGCGCAATGGAGGCGTCGTACCTTGACGGCAAACTTCCGTTGGGGGAAGTGAACGTTGCGCTTCTTGGTCTTCTCCAGCACGCGGGCCTTGTCCTGGGGTGACAGGCGGCGGCGGATGGCGCGGGTCTGCTTCGGGCGGAGGTCGAGAGGGGCGTACTTCTTGTTCTTGTAGAAAAGGCGCAGCTGGGAGCGTTGCTTGGCGTTGATGACGGTCAGGACGCGGGCGATGGACTTTCGCAGGTCGTGGCTGCGAACGGGTCAGCACGTCTCGAATCTCAGACTTCCGCCCGGCGCGAGGGGGGGTTCTCGAGGCGGCACGGGCGGCGAGGGCGGACGGCTCACATCTTGGTCAGCTTGGTGCCGGACGAGGCGACCTTTTGGATGCGGAGCTGGCCAAGCTCGGTCTTGAGCTCGGCCAGCTGCTTTGTCAAATCATCCTTGCTCTTGTCCCAGAGCTGGACGGCCTTGACTTTGCTCGACGACTAGTGAGGCATCGTCAGCGGACATGATTCCACCCCCCGCCTCCCGATGAACAAGCAACGACGAGTGCAGCGGCGAGAACAGCGGCGGTAGATTGTCGTTTCGTGACGTGGGTCTTTCTTTGATGTCGTCGGGGGGGGCGAATTCCTGGCGGCCTCGGGATGGCGTTGCCAATCGCTCGTCACGGCCACTTGGTCGAAAGGCACGGCGTGTTGCAGGGCGCCAACGCGCAAAGGCCGGGGCGGGTCGAGAAACAGGGGCGGCGGCGGCGGCGAAGGACATGGACGAGGACATGGGCGGGCGGACTCACCATCTTTATAATCTTCGATGGAGGAATTTGCGAAGCGTGTCGACCGAGTGCGTTGAGTGAGAAGTCAGCCTCGAGGTTGGCCGTCCGGAAGTCGTCGCAGCGTGGGCCCTTTCGAAAAATCAATCGAATTGGGAGGGGGGCCTGTCCGGCTGCATGGGGGTCGACGAAATTTTGCCCTAGGGCTTCCGTTGTGTGCGCCGGACTTGGGCCGAGCAAGCCACTTCGAGTCGGGGTTGGGGGGGCTGTGATTGGCTCGGTGAGGGGGAGGACGGGACGGTCACGTGGGCAGGGTCATGATGCTCAAGGCTAGGCGGTGAGACTATTCTGCCGCTCGGTGACGGAACGGAGCTTCGGTAAGGGGTACGTACCTCACCTTGTCAGTGAAGCAGCTGGATCCGGCGGCGTGGAGCGCATGCCACACCTATCGTGACTGTCGTCAGCTCACCACCAAGATCACAACCATGTCGGCGCCATCAGGGAGCGGAGGCTGGGCCCAGCTGCGGCAACAGGCCAGGACTCTGGAGACGCAGGTAAAAGCCGCCCCCCCCCCCCCCTCCCGACCTCGAGCCTTGCCGTCTCGCCCGCCTCTCCTTTCCCCTCAACGCCTAACGCGTCCGAGCACCAGACCGAGACCCTCTTCCACACCTACTCGCAGTTCTCTGCGGCCACCAGCATCCCGCCGAAGCCAACCGAGGAGGAACGCCAGACAGAGGCCAAGCTCGAAGAGCTGCTCGAAAAGGTCAGAGCCGCCGCCCCGAGGACCGCGGCCGACGTCACTAAACTAACCCTGGGCGGGAGCATGCAGCGCGAGTCGGTCGTCTCCCAGCTATCGCGACTGCTCGACTCGGAAGCGTCCCTCACCTCGTCGGCCCTCAAGCAAAACAACCTCTCGCTGCTGCGCGAGAAGCTCACGGCCCACAAGCGCGACCTCGGCCGCCTGCGCAGCACCCTCCAGCAGGCCCGCGACAGGGCCAATCTCCTGACCAATGTCCGGTCCGACATCGACCAGTACCGGGCCAACAACCCCGAGGCCGCCGAGGCCGAGTACATGCTCAACGAGCGCAACCGCATCGACAACAGCCACAACATGGCCGACAGCGTTCTGAGCCAGGCATACGCCGTCAACGACAACTTCCTCATCCAAAGAGAGACGCTGGCGAGCATCAACCGCCGCATCACCATGGCGGCGAGCCACGTGCCTGGCATCAACAGCCTGATTGGCAGGATATCGGCCAAGAAGAGGAGGGACGGAATCATCATGGGCTGCTTCATCGCGGCGTGTTTCCTTGCATTCTGGTGGTTCATGTAGCATCACGGGAGAGTCGCTGCGGGTGTCTTGGCCGCTATGTGCAACGGCGTTTGGTGGGGTATCGGCGTTCTATCTCTATTTGTACAGGACAATCCGGCAGGGCCTCGGTCACCACCGTAGAAGGGCCTCATTTTTTTGGGGGGGGGAGGGGGGGGATATCGAGTTTCTCATGATATCCTCGAATTGACAAGTGGCGTTCAAATCGGCCCTTTACCATGCCGTGGTCAGAGGACTGCTTCTCTCCTGACTTCGTCGACCAATCGCGCGACGCCCCGGGTGAGACCGTCCTTCTCCTCAGGGTGGCTAGGTCCACTGCCGGCCCAGCGTATGCGGCAGTGTTGGTCGACGAGGTACATGTAGCCGACCTTTGCGTTGAGCAGGCCAATGGACTCGCGAATATCGTCGGTGATGCCCCTGCGGACGAGGAGGTACTTGCCCCAGTCCTTCTCGGGGAACCTCTTGCGCAGGGAGCGGCGAAACAGGCGGACAAGCCAGGCCTTGCCGGCATTGTCCTCGTAGTTGACGTGCACTATCTGGGCCACGTCGTCGTTGCGGGCGACGACGTCGCACAGGGCGGGGTTGGCCTCTCGCGAGGCAAACGAGGCCACCTGCCGCTCGGCCCATTGGCTGCTGAAGATGGCGACGACAGAGACCTTGCCCGTCAGGAGCGGCGTCGTGTCGCGCAGCGCCCGGTCCAAGTCGAGGATGGGCTCGCCGTAGAGGTTGGGGAAGAAGAGGGAGACGTCGGCCTTGAAGAGGCGCGGCGGCGCGATGAAGGACTTGCCGTCGTGGAACTGCAGGTTGCTCCAGTCGCGGAAGTAGGGCCGCGATAACCGGGCCGTGCTGCGATGAAATATCGTGAGCTCTCCGTGCAAAGGGTAGCCCCCGGGGCGAGGGGAAGCCTCGAAAGTCAAGAAGGGGACTCACAGCTCTTGGCGGCGCTGCATGTGCTTGTGGTAGTCGACCATGTCGTCACGGCGCTCCCTCAGCGTCCGGCCGTCGATGCCCGTGTTCTCGCCGGCCCTTGGCGGCAGCGGCATCCCGATGGGTCGCGGCAGCGGCTTGGGCGTGAAGCCGCCCTCGACGCGCTTGCCGTAGCTGCGCGGCGCCTCGATCGGCGGCCCGGTCACAAGGCTCCGAGGATCCATGGACGCGCCGGCGCCGGGCTTACCGGGCTTCGGGGGCTTCGGCGACGGCGCGGCGGGCGCCTTCAGGCGGGCTGCCGACTGGGCGATGCCGCGGCGGGCGCAGCATTGGCGGGCATGACGGCCGAGGATCGACGTCGACTGCTGCTGCTGCCACCACCGGCGCCACCACCAGCAGTCGGCACCGACGCCGGTGGCGAGGCGGGCGACGGCCGGCTCCAGCCCGCGCGGAGGCATGCGGGCGCGTAGGGGTGAGGTTGGGTTTGGCTCGTTTCTGCAGCGTGTGGCTGTTGCTTCCGCCACTGTTGATTCCACCGGGGTCTTCGTCTGGCGGACTTGGTCCCGGTTCTTCTGGGTAGGCGCGCGTTTGTGTAAGCGCAGAACCAGCCGCGCTTGTGCGGGGATTGGATGCTCCAGATTCCTTCTCCACAGCCGAGGGCTCCACTCCGCACCCCGTGCCTTCGGCTATTCGCGGCGGGTCATCCTCCGAGGACGCAATGCCGATTGAAGCCACTAGGGATTCGCCCTCCTGCCCTCTCCCCCGGCCTCGAATACTTTGCTCCTCCACCATCTACTCCTTATTCTTCACTCTGATAGCTCATCCCTTGTGCGAGGCCAACTTGGTCTTCCTTCTTCGGGGCCCCGCACCTCTGCAAAACCGCGCTCACCGTCACCGCCTAGTCTCGTGGATTCGTCGCGTCTCGGGCGGGGTCCTCGGCAGGCACAATGCTCCTCCAGCGCGGCTCCAGGGCGCTGCGCAGGCAATTGCAGGCTTCCAGGGCCATGGGCAACATGGCCGTGGCCAGAGGCGCCGCCGGAGGTCTGGCCGGAGGTCTGGCCGGGCCCGCGCCGAGGTGGTTCACCGAATCGAGGCGGCTACGCGCCGTGAAGCCCGTGCTTCTGGCCGACATTGGCGAGGGTGAGTGCATCTTCCGCCTCGGGGGACGCCGCTACAGGGAGGCTGACTGGTTTGCGCGACAGGCATCGTCGAGTGCGAGGTGATACAGTGGTTCGTCCAGCCGGGCGCACGGGTCGAGGAGTTCTCGCCGTTGTGCGAGGTCCAGAGCGACAAGGCGTCAGTGGAGATTACCAGCCGCTTCACCGGCACGGTCAAGAAGCTCTACTACGAGGCTGGCGACATGGCCAAGGTGGGCAAGCCGTTTGTCGACATCGACATTGCGGGGGAGGCGGCCGCAGAGCCGAGCAATGGGGGCGAGAAGGAGGAGGCGGCAAGGGCACCGACGCCGGCACCGGAGACGCCTGCTGCTCCTTCGAGTCATGCTGCCACGACGGAAGCCACGGGCGCATCGAGCCGCAGCAGCGAAGACAAGAGCGGGCTCAAGGGGAAAATGGCGACGCTGGCGACACCGGCGGTGCGGCACCTGTCCAAGGAGCTCCAGGTGGACATTGCCGAGATTGACGGCAGCGGCAGGGACGGGCGGGTGCTCAAGGAGGACATTCACAAGTTCGTCAAGAGGAGAGAGGCAGGCGCGCAGCCGGCGACGGGGCACGACGGGGGTGCGGCGGCGCAGCAGCAGCAGACGGAGAGGCGCGTGGCGCTCACGCAGACGCAGCAGCAAATGTTCAAGGCCATGACGCGGTCGCTGGCCATTCCGCACTTTCTCTACGCCGACGAGCTGGACCTGTCGAACCTAGTGGGGCTGCGGGCGCGGCTCAACCGGGTGCTCGCAGCACAGCAGTCGGGCCTGGACTCGGCCAACCAGCAGCAGCCGACCAAGCTGTCGTATCTGCCCTTCATCATCAAGGCCGTTTCCATGGCGCTGTACCAGTTCCCGCTGCTCAACGCGCGCGTCGAGGTGGACGCGCCCGACAGCGGCGGCAAGCCGTCGCTGGTGATGCGGTCGCAGCACAACATTGGCGTGGCCATGGACACGCCGCAGGGGCTGGTGGTGCCCGTCATCAAAGACGTCGGGTCCCTGAGCATCGTGGCCATGGCGGGCGAGCTGGGCCGGCTGCAGCGGCTGGCGGCGGCGGGCAGGCTCTCGCCGGGCGACATGGCGGGCGGCACCATCACTGTGTCCAACATTGGCAACATTGGCGGCACCTACCTCAGCCCCGTCGTCGTCGAGCGCGAGGTGGCCATTCTCGGCATCGGCCGCATGCGCGCCGTGCCGGCCTTTGACCATCAGGACCGAGTCGTCCGCAAGCACGTGTGCAACTTCAGCTGGAGCGCCGACCACCGCGTCGTCGACGGCGCCACCATGGCTCGCGCCGCCGAGGTGGTGCGCCGCGTCGTCGAGGAGCCCGACGTCATGGTGATGCACCTGAGGTAGCGGCTGGCCGGCGAGTGTCGCCTCTTTTCCCTCTTTTCTCTTTGCCGTTTGGCCCTCGACCGGGTGGTGGTCATGGATTAGACGGCAGGGAAAGGATCAAGGATCAAGCATGGGGCCATGCGCCTCCGTCTCGACTGCCTGTTTGTTCTGCCTGCCTGCCTGCCTATCAGGCCTGTACTCTGTACATACTTCGTAGCATCAACCCCCTACCGGACCTGCCCTGACCTGCCCTGACCTGCCCTGCCCTGCCCTGCCCTGCCCTACCCTACCCAGGTATGTACCGGGGCCTCCTACCAGGCAGGTGCGCCCATACAAGGCAATCCCTCATGCCCGGTCTTGTTTTACATTTCCCACGTACATACATGGCAGCTACGTCCATGTACGCGCACGTGGCCTCTTTTGTGTGTGTCTTGGCTGCTTCATCGCCAATCCCATGCCATCTCACCGTCGTCATCGGCAGCACCGACGTCCGACCTCCTTGGCCTATATATACATGACGGTATCCTGCGCGCTGCATGTATATGCCGTCTGCGCCAACGAGCCTCCTCCTCGTCACCCTTCCACCGTCTACATGCCTGCTGCAGCTCTCCTCTCCCTGCAGAGGGCTATCGTATTCGTGCAGGCCGCCGTCGACTTTGGCCGATGCCGGGTGAGCGTCGCGCTCGACGTCCCTGGGGCATGAGTCGCAAAGACAGTCCAGGAAGGCAGGTGTCGCAAACATGGATGGTCTTGTGACACCTCAACCATGAACACGTGTAGACGCCTCGTTCTCTTCTTCTCCTTCTTCTCTCCCCATCACCCCGGCACCGCCGTTCGTCCCATGTCTCTCGGCTGCTCCGTCGACACCACCCCCAACGCACATGCATGGGGTATTCATGCTGCAAGCCGTCTGTCAGCACTCTGTACTTCTCCAGATATCCCGGGTCCAATGCACCCCCTATCCCTGCCGGCCGGGATCCCGCGGCCGAGCTTCCCCGTGCCGGACGGCACCGTCAAGGCCGACATTGCGCTTCTGGTTGGACGCAGGGGTGAATGTATGGATGTGCTGTCTGCGCCGACCGCCGCATGACGAACGCGTATACAAGCCGTGGTTGAACATGTGTTGGCGTCTGCGAATGACTTGCAGAAGCACGGCAATTGCCTCTTTGAAGTGGCCTGCATGCAACACTGCCCAACCCATGTCCGCCCTTGGTCCGAGTCTTGGCCTCTCCAGTACTTGGTTACTCTATCATGGGTATGGCTACGTGCAGCAGCGCCCTGCAGTGCCGCATGTGCCAGGCAGAGAGACACAAACAGGCATGCATGTCGAGACAGCCATGAATAGGCCATGGCGTGTCCGCATTACGCCCCCCCCCCCCCCCCGTGCTCGTCCGTACTCTACGTGCTGACCTGCCGCAGCTCACGGCATAAGAGGGCTGAATTAAGGCATCGAGACGCGACGCCCAATCTCTCTCTCCCCCCCTCCCCGTCTCTCTTTCTCTATATTCGCAATGGTTCTTTGTGCGTCGCCGTCGACGTGCCAGCTGGCTGCAGCCCTCGTGGCATAGCTCCTCGCCCGCATGTAGCGCACGCCCAACCTCTCTTGCCTTCCCATCTGCGTCTTCACTTCGGCCCGGTGCCGACGCCAGTACTGCCCGACCGTCCCAAGGCTCCGCGACACTCCAGTCCACCTTCTTCCTGTATATCCAAAAGAAAAGTGCACCGATGCGTGCGTCTCCCGTGTACCTAAAAATCATCGGTCGATCCATGAGTATCAAGTAGTCTCATCACTTGGCGAGGGGCCCCAACTTGGATGTAGACGTGTCGTGGGACCAAGATTGCGGCCGCACGGCGAGCATTCTCGAAACGCCTCCCCATCCTAGAACCAACAACTCCGAAGCATGCCAAAAAAAAAAAACAGAAAAAAAGCAACAGGCGAGGAATTGCACGCCCCGAGCCCCGTGTAAGTAGAAGAGCGGCGTCAGCATCCCTCACGGTCCACGTGAGGAGCGATTGGCACGCCCATGTACAGTATTGCACATGCAGCCCGTCTAGTCTCGGCAGACGGCCTTGGTAATGTCTGACACCCGAGCCAGAGCATCCTTTTTGACTTCTTCGATGCTGCGGCTGACATCGATGCTGATGACGTCCCGCTCCACCTCGGCGGGCCGCTCGAGGATGTCAAACTGGCTCTGGACCATGCTGGGCCCCATGTAATGGCCCTGCCGATTCGTGACCCTCGCCAGCAGCACCTCGGCGGGGGCGTTCAGGAAGATGAAATGAACGCGGATATCGTGGTCATAGTAGGCGGCGACTCGGATCACGTCTCGGTACTTGCGCTTGAGGGCCGAGCACGTTACGACGACGCCCTCGGATCCTCGGTTGATCCGGCGCATCGACTCGTCGCGGAGGGCCGTCAACCAGTCCCAGCGGTCTGCGTCTGTGAGCGGGGTGCCGCTGCGCATCTTTTCCACGTTGGCCGGTGTGTGGTGCTGTGTTATTGGTGTGAGCCCGTCCATTCGATGTCCTTGAGCAACATCACGGAGTGCGGGCATGCCATACCGAATCGCCCTCGATGTAGGGCATGTCAAGCGATTGTGCCAAGTATTCGGCCACTGTCGTCTTGCCGCATCCGGCCGGGCCGGTAACCAACCAGATGTGGCGATGCTTTCGCGGCTGGCCGTTGACGCAGCCTCCGTCTGTCGTCTTGGACTGGGCCGCTTGGCCGCGCCCGGTAGACGCGGCTGGTTCCTGCCCGTTGATAGGCATGGCATTATCAAACGACAGCATTCTGCCGGCAATGCGAGAAGTCCGGCGAACCGACGACGGGGAGGGCTTTATGTGCCAACGGGGCGAGAAGCGTCGTGTTTTGATCCTTGACGGGCAAAGGGCGGTGACGCTATCCGTAGACTGTACTCGGACAAGGGGGTGCGAGCTTGCAGACAACAGAACAGAGGTCCAGAAGCCAGTGCCGGGGGCCAAAGCGTGGGCGAAATTGGTCGGCCAAGACCAAGCGGAGGAAAGAATCGAAGAAATTTGCCCTGATCAAGGAAGGTACTTTCTGTCCGCCGAAACAAGACAATGAGAGGGGCAGATAGGATCGACTACCCTACTTATCGTCGAAAAGCAAAGAAGCAGAAAAGGCCGGGAGACTGACAGACAGGGGCAAAAGTCGTAGAGCCGGGTTTAGAATCTATGCATGTACGCCTCCAGAGGTTTCTCGTGGTCGGGTGTGACGAGCTTGGGCGCCGGGTCCGGCTTCGACTCGGATTGAGGGGAGGGAGGGGAGGAGGAGGAGGGGGGGGCGTGTGGAAAAGACCGACGACTGACTCCGTTTCCCAGATGGAGGGGGGGGGGTGATGTGGAGGCTGAACTCGGCCACGTTTGGGTCCATCTGGGTAAGGCCAGCCAGCATGTCGGGTCTTGCTTTTTAGTCTTGAGCAGCAGGGGCGAGCGCGTTATAAGTCAGGTCACCCATCTCGTCTTCTGCCATCACAGCCCAACCGCTGGACGCAGGATGACGAGGCCAGAGGGAGACAGGTCACGCGGAACGGAACAGCGTGCATCGCTTGCTGTCCCCCTTTGTCGTTTCTTTTTCGCCTTGGCCTTTTTGCGGGCTTTCCCCCTCTGCTTCTCTCGGCGTCGTTGTCCGTTTCAAGTCATCCGTACGTTCTCAGCAACCGTAATCCACGCAGGCCAATGTTGATTGGTTCCACAAACGAAGAGAGCGGGGTGTAAGTGCTCGGTTGGCCGTGGCGCCAGCTGTACATGCCTGGCATTGCACGAGGCCGCGGTGACGACTCCGCCCCCGCTGTCTAGGTAGGGCCTTGTACCGAGTCGCAGCAAGCCCATGGAGAATTGGGACGGCATCCGCGTGCTGTGGTTTGACCGGAAGGCCTTCCGGTGGTAGCTGGATATGTCGGTGTCTGGCTGAGGGTACCCGGGTGGGGCGCAGGGCCTCAACGCTTTGCCGCGGACGCTTGTTGAGAACTAGTCGCAAGGCTGGTTCGACGGCCCTGCCGCTCCAAGGTGCTTACCGCAACAGTCTGCCAGAGCCGCGACAATCCCGGAGACAGAATGATGCAAATGGCGCATCACAATCACCCAGAAACGGCAGCTCTGGGAACGACTGGGCGCTGATCCGGCGATGGCTGCCGTATTTGGCAATCGACATGGAGCGACGTCTGTAACTGGCGCCATGAGTCGGTGCGACCACCGGTCTGCTCTGCTAGGGAGGGGGTGTGCCGACTAGGGGACGGGGGGGTGGCTTGGGACCAATGGGCTCCCTCGGTCAACTCGTCATCTCCCGCTTGTCGCTTGGCACGCCAGAAGGGCTGGGGTCATTTGCCGTCGGTAATCCCCAAAAGCCGACGGTCGATGGACCGGGTGAGTCGTGGGGGCCTGGGCTGCTTGCCATTAGTAAGCCGTGGGGGGAGCCCAATTGACGTCCAACTTCAAAACGCCCTGTCAACCTTGGTCGTCGAGAGCCTCATATTTCTCGAGACACCGTTCTGGCTCATGGTTGCTTGGTTCTTTGGATCGGGGGTTTGAGCTGCTGCAGCTCGGCCCGGCTCGGCCCGGCCCGGCCCATTCCATCCCTCTCTGTCCACCGGCCCAGAGCTCATGTGTGCCTGAGAGCAGCAAGTATGGAATGACGTCGCACGCCGAGGGCACCTGATCGCAGATACCACGTATCGAAAACGCGTTCGAGTCGGCTCATCTCGTTGGTCCGAGTTCCGGCGCAGGTATCGGGCTGTGCTCCTCCTTCCAGGGCATCCCCAGTCGATAGGTCCGGCTTTTCGGCCGTGTGACCAGCAATCCCCTCGGACCTTTCTTGGGGGGTCGGGAAACATGGTCTCACGACGCGCGTGCCTATGTCTCGGGGCCAGGCTGGTCGAGGCAGCAGGCTGTCGGCGCACAAGGCTACGCCAATGCCACGGACCCGTGATGGCCCATCCTCGACCATGTCAGGGATTGCGAGAACTCGAGGCTGGCAGGCGAGCAGTGGCGCATGTATCCACGTCTCTTGCTTGGACACCTGGACAGGGTCGATTCGCAGGCGCCGTCGTGTGCATATCTGCAGTAAAGTGCACAGGTAGCGTCGACCACATGTACATGTTGCGTTGGTCAACAGGTAGTCGGTCACTTGTGGTTTGTATGCATGCGTGTGCCTAGTGTGTCGATGACCCGGTTCGCAGGCATGTCATCTTGCATGCCTCTGCTCGGGCATGAGCCACGAAGGGGGTGTCGCGAAGAGCGAGACAGAAGAGAAGGGAGGGCTGTTTGGACGCAGCATGCACTGTCGAGTCTAGACAGACATTGGGATCACCCCGTGTGCCAGCAAAACAAGGCATGAGTTGGCATGCCGCATGGGCCACGTGACAGGACACATGTGCACCAGGTCCGGTCCTACCTGCCTCCTTCCTTGCCATCTTTGGGGGTGACAAGGCCAAGTACCTGACCATCGCACAAATGGAGGTGGCGGTTGGGCAGGGCTGAGGCCCGAGAGATGACCGCACGCTGACACGCTCGCCTGATTAAGTACGCTCTGCTAGGGCGCGACACTCGGGCTATCTGACTGCTTGAGACAGAAAGTTTCAGTCCCTCGGCCACGCAAGCCGTCATGTGCCAACTCGCAGGAACCGGAAGGCTCCGGCTGGGCTGTTGCGTCCGCCATGGGCCCTACCCTGCAAATCCAACAAAGAGCCCACGGTTGCACACCACACAAAAGCCAAGAGTGTAAAGACGGCGGTTATTATCGTCACTGCAACTGTCCATCTCTCCTCGTCGCGCACCCATCCGCAGTTCCAACACCCAAGAGCGGCGGCTTTAGGAGGAGGGCAGCAGCTGCTTCTAGGCCGGCCACCTTGTTCGTATGTACCTGCGTCGTACCTGAGTCTCCGGAAGATAGATGGCCCGTTCCCTGCCTAAACAGGCATGTCGTTGGCTCTGCGGGCCCCCGCCGCGGGGTGCCTCGGAGGAAGGAAAGTTCCTTGCAGCTCCTGCCGGGGCCGCCAGAAAGCGCTCTCTACAGTCCCTCTCCTCTATCTACCTCGAAGTAACTCCACCTGCAGTACAAACAGCGCGTTGACGGACGTCTCCTTGATGTATTCAAAAGATCAAAGCTCGGTTGTGTAATCGCGGCCCCTCCCCCCTCTCCATGCTCTCCTCATTGTCCCTGTTCCGATTTCTGCGAAGCTTGCCATCCCCAAGAGCCACGACCTACTGCTGTCGCTCAGCCACCAGACCAAGTCGCCTCCCTCAGCCCTTTGCCTTGCAGAGATTCTTCGCAAGCATGAAGCCCGACGAGCGCGCCAATTACCTCGCCGACTCGCCGCCTTCGGTCGTGAGACTCGAGATTAAACCTCACTTTGAGGCCTTGACCGACCAACAGAAGCGCTATGCTCACTTCATCAGCAAGTATGTGGTCGCCTGTCAGCTCGCAGGCTTCTTCTCATTGTTGGGACCCGTGCCGTGCTAATTGAACCGCCTGTCTTGCGCGTGTGTATAGGGCATGCTTTGCCGGCACGAGGATTGTCCTGCGGCAGCTTTCTCCTGAGGCCGAGCCCATCTACGACTTGATTCTGACCCTACACAAGCGTTGCAACGGAGATTGGCCTTCCTTGGCCAAGGAGGCCCGTATTGACGGGTCGGAGCTCACTCACTTCCTCGAGTATGCCGCAATGTTCTTGGGCAACCTGGGCAACTACAAGAGCTTCGGAGACTCCAAGTTTCTCCCTCGATGCAGCGAAAAGAGCGTGGCCGCACTGGCCGCTACCGATCCCGAGGCCGACAAGTTCTACCAAGCCACAAAGGGCGCCATATTCAGCTCCGATAAGGCCGCCGCCATGCATCTGGGCTTCCCCGACGCCGGCCACATGTCAACTTACTACCCTGACTCCCCTGGCATTGCAAAGGGCGACATCGAGGCCGTAAATGCTTGGACGGAGAAGAAGGGCCTGCTTCCCGAAAACACGAGGCTGCGAAAGACTAGCGACGGCACCTTTGAGATCCTCATTGCCTCGGCCACTTCCAGCGTGCCTGCTGACGATGGTGATATTGGGAAAGACACCTCGTTCGTTGTCGAGGACGGACCACTCAAGGGGAAGACCATCAAGCTGGTCTTTGGCGACTATGCCGACCAGATGAAGGCCATTACTGCTTACTCCAAACAAGCCATCACGAACGCCGAGAACGAGACTCAGAAACAGATGCACTCAAACTACGCCAAATCCTTTGAGACGGGTTCACTGGAGGCCTACAAAGATGCTCAGCGCGATTGGATCAAGGACAAGGGCCCAATGGTCGAATGCAACATTGGCTTCGTCGAGACTTACCGCGATCCGGCGGGAGTCCGTGGTGAGTGGGAAGGCTTTGCCTCCATGGTCAATCTCGAGCGAACGCGGGCCTTCGGAGAGCTTGTCGCAGCCGCGCCGTCCCTCATTCCCCTGCTTCCGTGGGACAAGGCGTTCGAAAAGGACAAGTTCTTGTCTCCCGACTTTACGTCCCTGGAGGTCATGACGTTCAACGGCTCCGGCATTCCCGCTGGCATTAATATCCCGAATTACGACGACATCCGACAGACGGAGGGGTTCAAGAATGTGTCGCTCGGCAACGTTTTGAGCGCCAAGGCGCCCAACGAGAAGATACCCTTTATTCGCGAGGACGATCTCAAGGTCTACCAAAAGTATCGCGACGCCTCCTTCGAGGTCCAGGTCGGGCTCCACGAGCTAACCGGTGAGTTTTCCGCGCCAAATGCCCCTTCGCGAGACATTGTGCTGATTGAGCAAGGCCATGGATGCGGCAAGCTTCTGCAGGAGACTTCGCCCGGCGTCTTCAACTTTGACAAGGAGAACCCCCCCACCAGCCCCGTCACCCACAAACCCATCACGACGTGGTACAAGCCCGGCCAGACTTGGGGTTCCGTTTTCGGCAGCATCGCCGCCTCGTACGAGGAGTGCCGTGCCGAGCTGGTTGCCATGGATCTCAGCTGCGAGTTCCCGGTACTAAAGATTTTTGGCTTCGGGGATGGCAAGCTTGACATGGGTGGCGAAGCCGGCGACGTTCTCTACGCCTCGTACCTCTCCATGGCCCGAGCCGGACTGGCCTCTCTCGAGATGTGGGACCCCAAGAGCCAGAAGTGGGGGCAGGCTCACAGCCAGGCTCGCTTCTCCATCCTCAAGTGCTTCCTCGAGGCCAGCGATGACTTCTGCAAGCTCGACTATGCCAAAGACGACTTGTCCGACTTGACCATCAAGCTTGACCGATCCAAGATTCTCACGTCGGGTCGTGAGGCCGTGTCCAAGTACCTGCAGAGGCTGCACATATACAAGTCCACGGCCGACGTGGAGAACGGCACCAAGTTCTACACGGACATGACCACGGTCGACCCTGGTTTCTGGGGCACCAAGGTCCGCAAGGTGGTTCTTGACCAGAAGCAGCCTCGCAAAGTCTTTGTCCAGGCGAACACGACGTTGGACGAAGCGTCGGGCAAGGTTTCGATGAAGCACTACGAGGCCTCGCTCGTGGGCATGATTCAGAGCTGGGTTGACAGGGACCTCTAGATCCCAGTTGAGGGAAGTTCGAACATTAGGAGACGGCGGGTTGTTACCTGCGCAAACGAGGCTGGCCCACAGGTCGGTGCTCGTCCGGGAGATGGACCACCACCGGAGACTCATGACATGTCATTGCGACTAGAATTTAAAAAGCCTATTGACCGCTTATAGCAAGGCCTCTGTGCGCATCACCACGGGCGTCGTCGGCCGGCTAGAAAGCGGAGCCCAACACCCGTCACCAAATGGCGCGTCAGGCCGCCGTGTTATGGGAGCCGTTTGGGAACCTTTGTAGTGACTTTCATCGTTATCGCGTCTCCTCACCAGACGCACTGGTGGGACTTCATTTATGCCCGTTTGATTTTTGTTGACGGTAAAACCTGATTACAGACGCCAAGATGTGACCATGCCATCGACTTCCAAATGCAATTGGCCAAGCCAGCCCATGTAGGAGACCCTTCCCGCTCTACAGACTCGTCCCGCCTTCGAGCCGCGCCGACTCGACTCCCTTCGACGCGGCGCTAACACGCTCTCCGCCGCCTCTCCCACCAACGCAATGCTGGTCTACCACACCATCTCGTGGGGCTTGTCGCCCTTCCGCAGGCTGAAAGAGCTGGCGAGGTAGCTGGCGAGCATGTCGACCTTCTTGATGCTGGCAAGCAGGGGCTTATCGATGGCCTTCTGGTCAGCCGCGCGGCTGCTGTTGATTTGCTTCTTCTGCAACGCCCATTTGTTAGCCCTCAGCCGGCCCCCATTCATCCAAGCTAGTATCGGCCGTAGGACGTCGTCGCGAGGTCGGGCCACGTACCTGGGGCTTCTCTCCCTGCTTGAAGAAGGCCTCCTCGCCAGCCTTCTGCTTGGCCTTCTCGGCGGTGAAGTACTTGGGCTGGGAGATCTCGCCGACCTTCTTGCTGTCGAGGCCGGAGATGTCGACCTTGTAAGAGGTGGCGATGACGTAGCGGGAGTTGACTCGTCGCAGGGGAACGCCGTTGATCTTGAAGGGCCCGGTGACGAGCAGGACGCCCTGGTCTAGAGCCTTGAGGAGGATGACGCGCTTGCCACGGAAGCGGCCGGCGAGGATGATCAGGACGGTACCCGGCTGGAGCGTGCTCCGAGGAGTCCAAGGGCGGATGGCCTTGCGGATCTGAGGATTGCCGATTGTTAGCGCGCCGAGCTCGCCAACAGTCGAGTAGTTTCTCCTCTCGAGGTCGCTCTGCACTGGGGAGGTGGTCGGTGATCGATTGTCGCATGTATCGAACAGGTGTATCATCGAAGGGCTGGCACATGTTGTCGGTAATCGCCCATCCGTCGCTCGACTCTACCATCCAATTCCCCAGGTCGCGAATGCGCGCAACGCAGTTCCAGCCTCGCCAGTCTCACAATGTCGCTGCCCCGGCGCCGTGATGGCAGGTGCATCTGGGGGCCGCGGTGCTCATCATGAACTCACCTTCTTGGGCTCGCTCTCATCGTCGGCGTTGTACCACTTCTTGGCCTTGTCCGCCGGAGCAGGGACCGACCGGGTCGACTTCCCGAACTTCTTGGTCGTGGGCTTGGCCGACATGGTGACTCGCTCGGATGCGTTGGGTTTGTGGTGGAGAGAACAGGAAGATGGGTTTGGTGATGCTCGCCCCGAAATGTTGGAATTCTGTGTGAAAGCCGCTAGCGAGATTGTGGGAGGAAAATATGAGCCCTCTCGCGCTTAACCCTTTCTGGAGCAGCCACTGGTTGGCGGCCGCCACCCCTCCCCTCATGGGCTCGCGCGGTGCGGGAGTCTAACCACGTGACGATTAGATACGAGACTTTGTTTGGGCCGGGAGGGTCTGATGACGGCCGAAGGTACGAGAACATGCTCCATGCGTCGTGGGAGCTCCGTTCCGTTCGGTGCCGAAGCGCTCAAACTTGGCGCGGCGTGTCTGCTCCTCCCTCTCGGCTTGAGGGCGCGGCCTACAAAAGCCCGGATGCGCAATGTCTTGAGCCCGGCCGCCTTGGCTTGCCCTTTACGCTTTTGCGACTCTGTTTCCAGCCATCGCTTCGTTGCCACGATGCAAGCTCGAAGACAACTGACCACAGCGGCCCAGCGCATCGCTGGCGCCACGTCCAAAACCGCACAACCGCTCGTTCGATTCGGGGCGAGTCGGCTCGCGCGCACTCAGCCGCTGCGACTGCTGCCGGGCGTGCGCTGCTATGCAAACGGCCCCCCGCACCCTCCCGGGGGAACCCATCGCATGAACATGGGCGGGGGGGACGAGAAGCCGGCGCTGGAGCAGTTTGGAGTCGACTTGACTGCCAGGGCAAGGCAAGGGAAGCTCGACCCAGTCATTGGAAGGGACGCGGAGATTCAGCGAACGATTCAAATCCTCTCCCGGCGGACCAAGAACAATCCGGTACTCATTGGCAATGCTGGCACCGGCAAAACGGCCATCCTCGAGGGCCTTGCACTCAGGGTCATCCGCGGAGACGTGCCCGAGAGCATCAAGAACAAACGAGTCATCAGCCTGGACCTCGGGTCGCTCATTGCCGGCGCCAAGTTCCGCGGAGATTTCGAGGAACGGCTGAAGAAGGTGCTGGACGAAGTGCAGCAAGCCGAGGGGCAGGTGATTCTCTTCATCGACGAGCTACACACGCTCCTTGGCCTGGGCAAGGCCGAGGGCTCAATCGATGCCTCGAACCTCCTGAAGCCTTCCCTGGCCCGCGGTGAGCTGCAATGCTGCGGAGCCACGACGCTCAACGAGTACCGACAAATCGAAAAAGACGTCGCGCTCGCTCGCCGCTTCCAGCCCATCATAGTCAGCGAGCCGACCGTCCAAGACACAATCAGCATTCTCCGAGGCATCAAGGACAAGTATGAAGTCCACCATGGCGTCCGCATCACTGACGGCGCGCTGGTAGCTGCGGCCACGCTGTCCAACCGATACATTACAGATCGCTTCCTCCCGGACAAGGCCATCGACTTGATGGACGAGGCCGCGAGCCATCTCAAGCTGCAGCACGAGTCGAAGCCGGAAGACATTACGCGCCTCGACCACAAGATTATGACTGCCCAGATCGAGATGGAGAGCCTGCGCAAGGAAACGGATGTTGCGAGCAAGGAGCGTCGAGAGAAGCTCGAGAAGGATTTGAAGAAATACTACGACGAAATCTCGGAGCTCAACGCGCGGTGGGACAAGGAAAAGGCCGAGATTGGATCGGTCAAGAAGATCCAGGAAGATCTCGACAAGGCCAAGTTCGAACTCGAACAGGCCCAGCGAGACGGCAACTTTGCTCGAGCCTCGGAGCTGCGCTTCGGCGTCATCCCCGACCTGGAGCAGAAGCTTCCCAAGGACGGCGAAGTGCGGCAGCATGGCGACGAGCTCTCCCTTATCCACGATTCGGTCACCCCAGACGACATTGCCAACGTCGTCTCGCGCATAACTGGCATCCCCGTGTCGAAGCTCACCTCGGGTCACATTGAGAAGCTTGTGCACATGGAGGACTCGCTGCGGGAGTCGGTCAAGGGCCAGGACGACGCCATCAAGGCCGTGTCTGACGCGGTGCGCCTGCAGCGGGCCGGCCTGAGCGGCGAGAACCGGCCGCTCGCGTCCTTCTTCTTCCTCGGACCGACGGGCGTCGGCAAGACAGAGCTGTGCAAGAAGCTGGCGAGCTTCCTCTTCTCGACCGAGTCGGCCGTGGTGCGGTTCGACATGTCCGAGTTCCAGGAGAAGCACACCGTCTCGCGTCTCATCGGCGCCCCCTCGGGCTACGTCGGCTACGAGGACGCCGGCCAGCTGACCGAGGCGGTGCGCCGCAAGCCCTACGCCGTCTTGCTCTTTGACGAGTTTGAAAAGGCCCATCGCGACATCTCGGCCCTGCTGCTCCAGGTGCTTGACGAGGGCTACCTCACCGACGCGCAGGGCCACAAGGTCGACTTCAAGAACACAATCATTGTCCTCACGTCGAACCTCGGGGCCGACATCCTCGTCGGTCAGAACCAGCTGCACCCGTACAAGGAAAACGCCAGCGGGGAAATAGACCCTCTGGTGCGCAAGGCCGTCATGGACGTCGTCTCGCAGGCCTACCCGCCCGAGTTCCTCAACCGCATCGACTCCTTCATCATCTTCAAGCGCCTCGCCATGAGCGCCATCCGCGACATTGTCGACATCCGCCTCGGGGAGCTGCAGCAGCGCCTCGACGACCGGCGCATCACCCTCGCCGCCCCCGACGCCGTCAGGGACTGGCTCGCCGAGCGCGGCTACGACCCCCGCTACGGCGCCCGCCCGCTCAACCGCCTCATCACAAACGAAATCGGCAACGGCCTGGCCGACAAGATCATCCGCGGCCAGCTCAAGACGGGGCAGACCGCCGAGGTGCGGGTCCGCCCCGACGGCCAGGGCCTCGACGTCGTGCCCGCTTCGGCGGCGTCGTAAGGGCTGCCTCGCGCAGCATCTCCTTTGTTGCTGGAGTCTTGGCGCGAGTACGGGCTTTTGATGGACTGTTGGAACCGGGATTTTGCCTACAATACTGTACAAAATAACACATGTATGTCGACGACTCCGCTCGATGACTAGATATCTAGATACCCCCAACTTGACGATATGATCCAACCTCATTTTCACGGACCACAAGCTCGTCACGCGTGATGAGCACGTGCGATCTTGCGCTGCCAAGCACCTTCTGCATTGATTCACGATAAATATCAATGTCAAGATAACAAGGCCATTGTACCATCACCCTGAGCAATCTCCACGACATCCACCTTTCTGATTGTCGGCCCAAGCGCCGGAGTTACGAGGCCACAGTCACAATTGGGACAAACGCAAAAGCACTGAAGAGAGGAAGCGGGGAACTCAATGCCAAAAAGAATACCCGGTTTCTCCATCCCGTTCACTCCGCTACGATCATCCCCGGCCGGGAAGCCCTTTGCGACGAATGAACAGCCCAACTCCGCCAATCTAGCGCAATGATGAGACGGAAGATGAAGAGAGCGCGTTTGAACAAGAGAGGTGAAGAACAACAACAAGGAAAAAGAAATGGAAACAACACCACGGTCCGTGTCAAACTTTGCGAGCTGCCCCTTTTCCGCTCTTCCCCCTCCCTTCTCGTGTCGCGTTGCGTTGATGCTCGTCCGGAGAGGTGGCGCGAAGGGTCGTGACCAGAGAAGCCAAAGCAGACGCAGTCGAGCCGAGTCCCCCATCACCCAATGCTTCCCAACACTGCTGTCCCCAAAAGAAACGCCTGTGCCGGCTTCCAATCGACCTTCCAAGACAGAGCTGCACGGAATCCCGTCGAGGATTCGAGAAGCTTGCGAGACGAGTACAACAGCGGGGCCTCACGACAATACCATAGCGACAGGGAAATGGCGATGCCGACCCGACTGAAGAACGAGAGAGGATGAAAACGACTAGTTTCGATTGGGTTGACCGATGGTTTGCAAATTACAACCGAAGCCACGAGGTTGGGACGACCGATGGCAGACGACGAGGGAGGAAGAGGGATAAGGCGGGTTGATCAGAGACTGCTCTCAACATTTTCTTCTACTGGTGACCGGCCTTGCGGAGGGTGGTGGCAAGCCACTCGAGTCCCTCGTACAGACCGTCACCAGACGTGGCGCAAGTGGACTGGATGTACTGGAGAGGCGAGGCCGGTCAGCAGGCGTCGCGCTGCAGTAGCACGCCTCCAAGGGTCAAGAGGAGAGGCGGGAAGGACATACCCAGGCACGTTGTCTCAAACTGTGTAGGCCGAGCTTGTCGGTGATTTCGGCGGCGTTCATGGCATTCTATAGTGGGGATCACGCGTCAGTCACGCCAGCTTGGCTTTGGCCGGCAATGGGAGACGGCGGCGAGGACAGTCGACGAGGGCAGGACTCACGGGCAGATCCTGCTTGTTGGCAAAGACGAGGAGGATGGCATCCCGCAGCTCGTCCTCGTTGAGCATGCGCTGGAGTTCTTCGCGGGCCTCGACGATACGGTCGCGATCGTTGCTGTCGACGACAAAGATGATGCCCTGGGTGTTCTGGAAGTAGTGCCTCCACAGAGGACGGATCTTGTCCTGGCCGCCCACGTCCCAAACGGTGAACTGGATGTTCTTGTACTCGACGGTCTCGACGTTGAAGCCTGGGGCGGGATTAGCGTGGCGAGGCGAGATGGAGCGACGGGGGACGAGGGCATACCGATGGTGGGGATGGTGGTGACGATTTCACCCAGCTTGAGCTTGTAGAGGATAGTGGTTTTACCGGCGGCGTCGAGACCAACCATGAGGATTCGCATCTCCTTCTTCCCCCACAGGTTGTCGAACAACTTGGCCGTCAACTTGGAGAGTGAGATGCCCATGATTGCGGTTTGAGGCGGCGAGGCCTGTGTCGTCGTATGTCTCTGTGTAAAATGTGGTGGTAGAGATGGTGAGGATGCGGGAGTGAGAGAGCGGGCGCGAGAAAAAGATGGAGCCAAGAGATATGTGTCCTAGTTGCCACGCGTAAGTAAGCAGGCCAGGGACCGGACGGCCGTTTGTTTTTCCCCCCTTGTCGGAGCGGCGGCAACAGGCAGTGGCGACAGGCAAGCCAAGGCGAGGGACGGGGCGGCGGTGGAGGAAATGGGTCACGGTGGTTTGGACGTCGTGATGATGCCAATGCGGACTGCGAGCGAGAAGGAGAAGGAGGAGGGAAATAGGCGGCCGGCGTGGGCGCGCCGGGGCAGAGGACACATGTCCAGGGATCGGGGGAAGGGATCGGGGGGGGGGCAACATTTCAGAGCGTGGATGGGTGGGTTCACAGTGGGTGGTGCAGCTCGTCGAGCACTGGCCCCTTGTGGGCCACAGGCAGGCAGGACAGGAGAGGTAGGCCTGGCCGAGAGCTGGTGCGGCGATGCTCACCCCCCTCCCCCCCCCAAATGGCTTAAACTCTCACTCAGGAGTCGACGTGGGAAGAAAAGAGGGAGTGACTTACGCCTTTTACCGACGGATGGTTCCTCGCAGGGGGCCAGAGGAAGAGAGGCGGGGAAGATCGTGGATGCAAGTGTGGGTATAGAGAGAGAGAAGGAGAGGAAGAGGAGAGAGAGTGAAAGGGGAGAAAGGCGCTCCATGATCGATCATGGGATAATTTTTCTCGGGCGGCCGTCCAGGGTCGGGTCGGTCGGTGAATGGGTATGTACTGTACGTACAGTTGCAGCAACGTACCGCGGCGGTACTCGATGCTAATCAGCTACCTACGCGCGCCGCGCCGGGCTGTCGACCTAGCACCACACTTTATCTGCAGTACCAACCAGTACCTAGCCCGATTGAGATGGAGCCGACGTCTACAAGCCAAGAGCCCAGACAAATGGTGGGACAGGCCTTCCATGTTTACCCTGGTACCTACGCGCCCCGGCAGTACTTGCTGCTGGAGGGGACAAAGGCCCGTGAAAAGGGGGCTTTGTCCCCTAGGTATGTACATGCCAGTAGCCTGCAGCGGCAGCATGGCCAGCGACTGACGGCCATTTTCCAAATCTCTGTCGGCGGGTGCATCATGCACGCGCTGGTGCAGTGACGAGGTCCTCCTGTACCAAGTAGGTACCTATGTACTTTACAAGTACTCCGCCAAAGCGGCTGCGCTCGCTACCGACCTTGTCAGTGTCCACGCCACTATAGACAAACACGAGCCACAAACGCCGCACTTGTGGAAAAGTTGCGCTGCAATACGAGAGGAAAAAGATGTTCAAAAGCTTTGGCTGGAGACATGTCGAGGTACCAAAGGCTTGTTCTGCTTACGTACGCAAGGACACTAAACCTACGGGGAGTCGCCTCGGAGATTTAGTACCGGCCAGGTACATGCCCGGCTCTAAGAACACCCCCAACATCGGCTAAACCGTGGTTGTCCGCCCGCCCGAACCTCCCGTCCCCAGCCGCCGACCACGTGAACTGGTTCTTGTCAATGGAAAGGGGGGTGTGCACTCTACGCGGCGAGGAATGCCATGGACGTTGTGGCTTCGTCGCCAGCAAAGCAGCTCTTTGGTGGCACGAAGAGCAGGAGGCCGGTGTCGCTCCAGCCGGGCCGTTGCCCCCATGCCGCACTGTATAATCCGCTGCGTGTGCTCTGCGTGTACGTATGTACGTACCTGCTGCTAGTGCGCTCAGGGCGGGAGGTACGAACCTTGGGTACGTACCTCGTTGCGAAAAGGTGTCAATTGATGAGCATCCATCCGTACATCCCCCAGACGAAGCTGCTGCCCTTCACCATACAAAACCGCCTCTCCCTCCTCCCGCAACGACGGACGAGCTTCACCGCAACGGCCCGAGGGACCCGCTACACTCGGCCACAGAGACACAGAGCCACGATGCATCTGCCGCGCCTGGCAGCCGCCCTGACGGCCTTGCAGCTTGCCGCGGCGCACAACATCGCCCTGCCGGCCCACGGGATCGAGTGCTTCCACGAGAACCTGCACCACGATGACACCATGACCGTCACCTACCAGGTCGGCGACCGCGAGTTTGGCAGCGCCGGCAATCTCGACATTGACTTTTGGGTACGCGCTCCTTGCCACCAGCCTCCGCGAGGCCTGAGCCTGTCTCCCTGCAGCGAGAACGCGCTTCAGCTGACATTTGCCCTGCCGTCGACAGCTCTCCACCCCCTCGGGCAGCTACGAGGTCAACGAAAAGTCCGTTGCCAGCGGAGACCACTCCTTCACCGCCAAGAGCGACGGCAAGTACACGTACTGCTTCGGGAACCAGCACTGGGGCGCCACGAGCAAAGAGGTCTCGTTCAACGTCCACGGCATCGTCTACGTCAGCGAGTCTGAGATGCCCTCTGACCCCATCGAGACCGAAGGTATGCCCCCTGCTCAGCTTGACCTTGGTCCGGTGTCGGACGTGGGAAAAGGCGTGGATTCGCTAACGCTTGCTCCCCCCCCTTGCAAGTCCGCCATCTGTCCGAACTCCTAGCCCAGGTCAAGGACGAGCAACAGTACATCATTGTCCGCGAGCGCACCCACCGCAACACGGCCGAAAGCACAAACGCCCGCGTCAAGTGGTGGAATCTCTTCGTCATTGGCACCGTTGTCGGCGAGTCTCTCTTCCAGATCTGGTGGCTGCGGCGCTTCTTCGAGGTCAAGCGCGTCGTCTGACCTGCCGCTGCCACGTGTTTTGCGGTCCGAGTGTTGGCAACAAGTTGGCCGAGAAGCTGTACACGCACGTGCTGCCGAGGTTCGTCCTCTGGAGTCAGCCCGTTATCGTCTGGTTGGTCGTTGCGGTGCAACGGCGAGTTTGACGAGACGGAAACGGGCGGGCACCCCAAAGCAGGCGGCGAGCAACTCTGGCGTACATTTCCCTGGGACTGGACTGGGAGGTTGACTTTTCGCGTGGCTTTCCAATGATGTCCTTGAGCACGGGACATGACAATTTGCAGTTGACGAGCGCAAGTGTTTGTATGAATATATTTTTGGATCGTCGCCTGGCAAAGGCTCACTCCCCCAAGGTCTGCATGTCCGGGGCATTGAGCTCATAGATGCTGTAGTCGTTTATTCCAGGTTCCATTCCCATGATACATGTCCCACGGCAACGAGAATCGAGCATGAATCGTCCAGACGCCGCACACACACACACACACACACACACAAGTTCCCCGTAGTTTCGCGACGTCTCGCCCCCGGCCCAGGGGAGGAGGCAGACGACGGCCTCGCTACGCCGTGGGGTCCGACGCGGGGGCCGTGCCAGCAGCCTCGTCGTCGTCGGGCGGCGGGGCCTCAATGGGCAGCTCGACGCCCTTGACGGGATGCAGCAGCATCGGGGGCAGGCACATGCGGCCCTCGCCGCCGTGCATGGCGCCGACGCCGGAGCCCTGCCTGCTCCCGTCGTGCGTCGTCTCGAACTCGTCGCCGCCGTCGTTGTTGACGCGGAGGCCGAGCCAGCGGCGGTACAGGTTGGGGGCGAAGCCCGAGTTGTAGAACCACGACAGGCCGTGCATGTTGTGCTCGCGCTCGCCAAAGACGCTGGTGCGCGAGCCGCCGCTGGAGCCGTCGCGCCCGCCGTTCAACGTCTGCGCCATCAAGTCGACGGGCCACCGGCGGTCGACGTAGACGGGGTGCGGCGCGAAGACGGCCTTGAGCCCGTGGTGCAGCGCCACCGTCGCCGGCCACATCTCGGGGAAGGCGAACTGCTTCTTGTAGGCCGTCGCGCGGTGCATCGTCATGAGCAGCCGGCGCGACATGCGCGACGTGGTGATGATGGCCGCCCGCCGGGGGGGCGGCGCGCGCGACTGGTTGAAGCCCGTCACGTCGTCCCTGAGCATCCACGTCGTGCCCTCCGGGTCGAAGAGGGGGTTGAGGGCAATGTAGTCGGCCTCCTCGCCGACCCCCCACTGGTATCGGTCGGCCTCGTAGCTCGTCGGCGGCGCCGTGTCGCCGTCCGGCTCGAGCCAGTCGTCCCTCTCCAGAGGGCGCTGGGGGCCCCAGACGGTCCTGCCCTTCCTGCTCGCCGCCTTGCCGCCCAGGCCCGGCGCCTTGCTCCAGACATTGTCGGACCCGGCGGCGCCCATCTCGCTCTGCACGCGCGACATCTGCGAAAAGTCCTCCCACGAGCCGTGGGCGGCGGGCAAGTAGAAGCGCGAGTTGCGCTCCCAGAGCCCCTTTCTCGGCTGTGCCTTGGCCCACTCCTCGAGCTTGGTCACCAGGTCGTAGTAGTGGCCGGTGTAGCGAATGTCCATCTCCCACTGCCAGTAGTAGTCGTACTCGGGGTGCATGTAGGCAAAGTGCTGCATCGCCATCGACAGTCCCCGGTAGACGCCGTGGACGGGCAGCTCGGGCCCGCGGCTCCACAGGTCGTGGATGCCCTGGTACAGAGACAGCATCTGCGTCTCGGTCCAGAGCGTCACCAGGCCCTGCAGCTCCCGTGGGATGGAGTCGCGGATCCGCTTCTCGTAGGCCTCGTGGTCGGCCCAGATGGGGTGGCGGGCGTCGTTCTTGACCTGGACGAGCAGGTGGACGTCGTACCGGCCGCCCGAGGCGAGCGTCAGCTCTGTGATCATGGCCCGGAGGTTTACAATGTCGTCCTCGCGGAACACATATTCGTCCCAGCATCGCACCACCACGGCCGTCCTTGCCTGCTTCTTGGCTATGCCGCCCGCTCCAGCACTCTCAGAAGAGTTCGTCCGGTGAATGGTGTCGGTCTCGTTCGAGGCCGGGTCTCGGGCGTCACTTCCTGCAGCGTCGCCCTGGCCGATGTAGAAGCCATGCGGCGTCGGAGTCGGGGGGGGAGGCTTGTTGAAGCGAGCAGCATTGGCCTTGAAGCACTGGCGCTGCACATTGGCCCAGTCAACGTGCCGGAAGTCGACCCGAGGCGTCTGCTCCCACACGGCCGCAGAGCCCTCGCTCTCGCCATGCTCTCCCGTGCCCAGTCCACCGGTGCGGACCGAGTATCCGAAGCCGTAGGGCCCGTAGCGGCCGAAGCGCTCCAAGCAAATGTCTTCTGGAAGCTTGAGAATCTCGTACGAGCCGGCCACGTTTTGAGGAAAGCCTGATGGACGACCGTCGTAGTACCGAAGAGCTGGGGGGCGAATCTTGCCGGCGACGTCTAGGAAGCACTCTTGGATGCCGGGCTCGCTGTTCCTGGCGGGATAGTCTTGCCACGATCTGCTCTCGGCAATGCCCTTCTCCTGGGCAGCGTCCGATCCATTCTGGGCCGGCGCCGAGGCTTCAGCCCCTGCCGGGCCGGGATATTCGGGTCCGCTCTCGCCGAGGGGTTTGAGGGTCCGGATCCCTCCGTAGTATCTCTCCAGGAACGGAAACTTCTCCCACAGGGGCGGCGGCGGCGGCGGCGTGTCCAGCTTGCCGTGAGCGACTTTCCAGTTCTCAACCTGGCTGGCTCGCACCAGACTCAGTATCAGGAGGAGGAGGAAGCCCACGGAGCCGAGGAAGACATAGCGGGAGACCCGGGCCGGCAGTCGATACGGGTAAAGGCTGGCCTTGTGCGGAGGCGGCGCCGGCCTGCGCTTGGACAGCAGGAACGAGCGGCCGCTGGGGACAGGGTGGGAGGCATCTCTCGAGCTGCGGGACGACGAGGCCGCCGCGTATGACCGGTCCGAGTCGTCGTCGGATGAGTATGATTCGTATTCATCGTCCGAGTATCGGTCCTTGGCCGGAGACTCGACCTTGTGGTAGAGCGGGAGCCGCTGCTCGCGGGGCCGCAAGGGGTTCGCGAGAAACCCCATGCCGACTGGCCTGGGGACGGCTGGGGAATGCGGAGGATGAGGAATGTGCTGCTCGGCGTGGGGGTCAATAGACCGGGCCCGTCCCCGGCGTGCTGATACAATGTGCTGCGCTAGCAGGCGATGAAGACCAGGTGCGTGGATTTGCGACGGGCGAGTTGTATGGAGTAATTAAGGCGAGACAGCTTTCGGTGTCCGCAATGGGGTTGAGTGAAGTGCCGACTGCAATCGAGCCGCAGGTGATGTCGCTACTTTGTTGACTGCGCTGCGGGAGGACGCGGTTGCGGGGCAACGGGCAGCAGGCAAAGTACCGGGTAGTCAAGTGTACTTGCATAACGTGTACAAGTACCACCACCACGCTTTGCATCAGCACCAACCTAAATAGAGCATCGATCCTTTTGTTCGTCCTCAGCATCGCCAACGACCGACGCTTGCTTCTCGGGCTTTCAGCTCGCTCTCTGGCTGTCGCGGCAGTCGTACGCACGGATCTACGAATGTCGCTCCAGACGTCTCCCGCATATATACAGCTCCTACAATATGCGAGTCTCGCCCACGGGCTGAGAGCCAGTCCACTCAAGACTGTGACTATATCTCAGCTGAAGAGGAACCCCGTCGATCCGCCTCGCCAACTTGGATACCATCCGCGGATCAAAGCAAATCAACTGACATCCACAACCGACATTCACATGCAGTCCCAACCGTCTCGCCGCCCACCCGTGGAGTTGGCGATGCGAGGCCCTGCTGCCTTTATACCCTGGCTGGTGGCGGGAGATGTCGTCTCTTCCAATCCAGCTCATCTCGTACCAAAGAAGCACCGCCGCTCCAGGGACCGTTCTGTCTTGTGTGTCGTCATGTGCCACCCTCTTGTGCTAGCGGAGAGACGATAGGCGAGGAGACAGCCCGACAGCCCGACAGCCCGAGAGGGCATGGCTGGCTGAATGGCGTGACAAGGCCCAGATCAGCCCTGCAGGCGTGCGGTGGAATATCTTCAAGTGTGCAGGTGGTCGTGCTCCGTACCTAGGTACAGGTAGTGATGGGCATGCACTGTACAAACACTCGTGCATGTATGTACAGACATGTATGTGTACCTGGTAGTGTGTCGTGGTCTGCAAGCCCAGTCAATCAATACCGATGCTAGACGAATCAGCAACCCCCGGACACAGGCCACCACGCGCCCCGGTACGAATACCGAATACCACAAGCCCACGTAACAAAGTCATGTT
>JAPEBW010000974.1:0-33803 GCA_027405785.1 Ophiocordyceps robertsii
CTATTAATATCCTCGTTCCCTACTAAGCGTTATAAGGATTCTTATAAGTAAACGTCTAGCTTTTAGTAGATTACTATAGTTAGGTAGTCCGGCTAGTAAAGCGCGGCCTTAGCTTTATATTATAAGCGTAATATCTAAGACTTAAAGTCGGATCTTACTACTATATCTTCGATAGTAAAGTGCTCTTTATTAAGTGCTTATATCGCTATATCTAGGCGGATTCCGAACCGTTTTTATAAGGCGGATATTTATCGGCCTAGTCCGACGCCGGGCTCGCTAAGTTCTTCTTATTATAGTTCCGAGAGGTCCCCGGAATACTATTCCGCCGTACTTCCTCGGAGGAAGGAGGGCAGTTAGATAGCTAATTCGTCCGCGTAGGCCTTGCCTTTACTAGCGTTTCGGCGGATAGAGTTAATAAAACGGTTAACTCCTTAGAACGTACTAGCTTTATCGTCTTCTTAGACTTCGTCGAAGGACGCTTTTAGAGGTCTTAATAGGTTAAATCTCCTTATATCCTTAGCTTATAGTTAAGGTTTTTCCCGGGGCTTAGTAAGCGCGTCTTCTTTTCTTAGTGCCCGAAGGAGACTAAGGAATTGTTCGTTCGATATTGCTACTATTTTTATTAAGGGGCTTAGGGCTATGCTTAATCCTAGTATCTACGCGCTTAGTATAGATAGGTTTAGCCCGCTAAAGGTATCGCTTACTATATCCTCGTCGCCTATTATTAAGGTCTCGGTCTTAATACTCTCGCTAGGCGCTTAGCCTTCTGTTTTATATGCGTCCCGGAATCCGGTGCGCCGTAAGGCCCCCGGCGTAAGAAGCTCGTTTTTATTAATTAAGAGTCCCGAAAATGCCTTAGTTAGCGCGGCTATAGCGGACGAGGCTAAACGGTAATACTAGACTAAAAAACTGCCGGGTATCCTTTAAGGCGGATTTCCGGTTAAGGCCCTTAGGCTAAATTCTATTAGTAGTACGCGGTGGAAATATCCGCTAGGCTTATCGTCCCGGGGAAAGAGTGACTTTATTATAGGCTCGATCCGGAGGGTGTTTAGCAGGTAAGGAGCCGGATAGTTTTAAGGTCGGCTTATCCTTACTTCTTTTATTTAAAGGATAATCGATCCGTCCGGGTAATACCGAATCTAGTTTACTTAGTCGTATAGATTCTATCGTTTTATAGTCTATCCTTTATTAGTATTCTAAAAGCGGATTGCCTCTTAAAGGGTGGTGGTCTTAGCTTAGCTAAGCGGGACTCGTTTTATATCTTATTTAGCTCTATAGGCTATCGCGGTATAGTACCTTAAAAAGGGGTAAGGGAGATTATTAAACCGGTATGCCCGGTAGGCCGCGGCCTCTTCCGCTTTTATAGCCTACTTATCTTAAAGTTCTATTATAAGCGCGTTAAGGAAGAGGTGCCTATTATTAAGGTTAGACTTAAAGGCTAATAAGAGCTTCTTATTAAAGAAAATATCGTTTAGTATCTAACTTCCTATAGGATAAGTACTTAATCGTGCGATATAGTCGCTCTTAGCTTAGCGGATATCCGGGGGATTTCTATCTAAATAAGTAGGAATTGTTACTATTTACTACGCCTTACGGCGTAAGGATAAGGGGATAGGGCGCGGACTAATTACCGCTAGTCGGGGCCGGTACTACGGACTAATTACCGCCGGTTAAGGCCGGTACTGCGGACTAATTACTGCTAGTTAGGCCGGTATAACGGACTAATTACCGTATATAAACGTATATAAGGGTTTAGAAATAATAAAAAGCTTATCTATTTCTTAAAGGCATAGCTAGCTACTTTATACTTAGTTCTTTAAGCTAATTCTAAGGATCTTTAATTATACTATCTATAGTACGTAGAGTAAACCGTAGATATCCTTATAAAATCGCTTAATAAACTAAGTATAAGCTTAGTTAAAAACACTATAGACTATAGTCGGGGAAATCCCTTAAATATCCTTAGATATCCCTTAAAAATCGCGGTAAGGTTTATCCTATATCTTCTAAGGTGCTTCCGTAGTTAAAAACGGGTTAAACTATAGTTAGGATATCCCGCGGAAATCCCTAGAAATCCCTTAAAGATGCCGGCGGAATCCGCTTAATAGTTTCTATAGTATCTCTTATAGTTAGATATATCGTAAACTATAGTCGGGTAGGCTCTTAACTATCCGTAGTTATATCCTAGAAACCTTAGCGGGGTCCGACCGGTAATATTCGTCGTATCTCCTTAGGCGAGCCTTTATGGTGCGTGCTTTAGGCGTTCCTATCGCGGGGTTCCGTAGGGCTTCCTTAAGAGTAAAGTAAGGAGTCCGGGCGTGGCCGTTTAGATTCCGTAATAAAAAGGTAGTAAGTTAGTATTAATATTAGCGGTAGATCTATTATTACGTTTTGCTTTATATTAATCTTACCTTAGCACCGGTTACCTTAATCCTTTGTAGATTGCTATTAAAGTTACTTAATAAGAAGTAAAGCGCTAAAGACTATAAAGAATAGCTAGATTGTAATACGTAGACGTTTAATAATATTAAACGGGCCTTATTAAGAGAAGAGGGTAAGTATTAGCGAAGTCTATACCCTATGCTATTAGCTACTTAAGCGTATAATGCTATATTGTATTATAACCTTTATAATATAAACTAAGGCAGCTCCTTCCGATTAATAAAAGATATACCGCTTAGTCTAACTAAAAAAAGATAGTAATAGATAAAAGTATCTAATTATAAATAAAATAATATATTACTAAGGCAATATAAATAAGATAAGTTAGTAGCGTTATAGCTAACCCGGCCGTTTGCTTTTAAGGCCTTGTCCGGCCTAGCCTTACCTTAGTTTACGGAGGATAAAGGACGCCACCTTATTAACTTAGACGCACTATATCGGGCCTATATTAGTAGTAATGCCGAGCTACTTTATATACTATTCCGCCGATATAAATTATCGTTTAAAGTAATATATAAACCACGCCTTAGTATTAAGGCGTTAAAATATACCGTAATATGCGGGGAGGACGATATTAAGAAACACGCAAACCGTTACGTTTATATAAGTATTATCGGCCTATCTATATATCTTTTGCGGTTAATAGTAAAACTAATAAACGATAAATCTAAGTATTTAATAACGCTTAGATTTATTTATAGTTTAAATAACTTATTTCTTAAGGTTAATTTAGTCTTATTTATTATAGTATACCTTAACGCTATAGTTAAAGGATAGCCCCCGTACCTTATAGTAAAATCACTGCTTAATAATAGCATGCATATCCTTTTAATAGTAGTTAAGGACTAAGTCGGCTATTACGGAACCCTTAACGTTTCTCGTACGTTAAGTAGTCTTATATAATTTATCTGATTTAAATTTACTAGCCGGAAAGGAAGAAGAAGACTTAGTATAAACTACTAAACCGAATAAGGTAAGGGTATCTTATTATACGGATTTCTTATATTAAAACTAGCTAAAGAAGAAGAAAGAAGGAAAGGAAAGGAGTCGAGGGAAGGAGGAGGAAAGACCTCCTTTTATACCTTTCTAAGGCTACTAAAAGGCTTTCCTTTTATATACTTTTATATGCTTTTATATGCTAATTTATAACTTATACCTTATATAACTTATAAGGTTACTAAACTACTTCTTAAGCTAATAAAAATAGCTTATACTATCTCTATTACTAGTTATAAGTAATATACGCTCTATTACTTACGACTAGCTTATAAGACTAAATATCCTTATCTTAAAACCTTTTACGAGATTCTATCCTTTTTTAAAGGGAAGGCCTCCCGCCTTAGCTTTATATAAGGTATCGGTCGATTATATAAAGCATCGGTCGATTATATAATACGAATCCTATTACTAGCTAAAGCTAACCTAAGCCGATTATAGGCGTATCTAACCTATACCGCTTATAGCTAATACTAGCTATCTTTAACCGTTAAGCTATATCGTCTCTCCTTATAACTACCGGTATCTACTTTAATAGTTATATCTTATAACTAGCGGTATTTACTTAACTAGTAACTCCTTTATATCTAGCGGTATCTACTTTACTAGATATTAGTACTTCTTAGTACTTAGGATTACTAATAGAATAAGGTTTCCGTTATATATTCCCCTCTTTAAGGTCTTTTTAAACCTAAAAAGATAAACGTCCCTTTTCTCTTAGGTTATTTTTAACCTTTAAGAAACTATCTAAATAATTAAAGAAATCCTACTTTAAAGAGAGTAACTTTAGGAATTCTTTAAAGAAAATCCTATTCTTTTATCTTTATAGATCTTTTTTAAAGAAAAATCTTTCTTAGATTTCCTTTTACTTCTACTATCTAAGATAGTAAAGAAATCCTAGCTTAAAGAAGCTAATACTTTTACTTAAGGGTTTTATCGATTAAAATCCTTAACTTTTCTTAAAGCATTTCTTAAGTGCTTTATAGGTTCCTAGGTATTATCCGAACTAAGATAGTCCTTTTACTTTATTAGATAAAAGTGTTCTTAATTTTCTATTTTTTTAGCGAGTATAGCCTTTACTATATATTCGCTTTCTTCGACTCTTTTTAAGTCTAGCTCTCTTACTACCTTAGTATTCCGTAAAGTCGGCTTTAATAAAGATATATAAAAAATAAGGTATATAAGTAGACTAGTTAAAAGTTCTAACTTATAATTAACCTTTCTTATTTTCTCTATAACTTTAAAAGGTCCTATCTTCTTATAATCTAAAGACTTATTAAGTTTATTAGTCTTAAGATTCCTCGTTAAAAGATATACTATATCGCCTTTAAATAAAGAGGGTTTTAAAGACTATCTCTTATCGTAATAATATAATATCTTATTAGCAATATATTCTAATTCTGATTTTATAAATCTATATAAGCTTATTAACTGCTCGGAGTTTAATATAGCTTTTTCGGCTATAACTTCTTTAAGTAAAGAAGACCTATAGGCTTTAGGTATAAAGCTATAATTCGCGAATACCGGAGTATTCTTAATAGGCTTAGAATAAGAGGTATTATACGCTAACTATACTATAAGCAATTTAGAAAGCTAATTATCCTACTAATAATTTACGTAGCTTTTAAGGTATTGCTTAAGCGTTTAATTTAACCGTTTTATTATTCCGTCTATAATAAGGTGAAAAGCAGTAGATAATTTATGCTTTATACTTAAGGCTTACGTTAAACCTTGCTAGAAATTCGAAATAAATTTCCGATCCTTATCCGAAATAATCGAACTTAGAAGTCCTCGATTAGCTATAATATATCTTATAAAGGTATAGGATAACTTTTTTATATCTATTGCTTTATATATTAAAATAAAATAGCCGTATTTCGTAAGACGATTAACTATAATTAAGATAGAATTATATTCTATATTAATCGTAGGATTTATAGACTTTAGTAGTTTTATAATAAAGTTTAAGGCTATAAAGTCCTAAGGTCTTAAAGGAACTTTTAGAGGAATTAAGTTACTATAAGGCTTATATTATATAGCCTTGCCTTTATTGCATACTTCGCATAACTTAATAACTCCTTAGATTTTCTTACGGAGGTTATAGGTATTATAATAGTTTTTAATTCTATTATAGGTTTTCGTAATACCTTAATATCTATATAATAGGTGCGAATAAAAATCCGTTATAACTATTTTCTTAGTCTTTAAGGTAAGGAATAGCTTATTCTTATAAAACGCTATTTTTCCCTCCTACTTAAGATTCTTATATCTTTTCTTATCTAGGTTCTTATAAGAATTCGTAAGTAATTCTAAAGTAGTAAGATCTCCTTATATATTAAATAGTATATATAACGTCTTTAACTTTAAATTACTATTATTATTTAAAAATAATAAGGTCTCTTTATAAGGCTCTTTTTTATCGTTAAGGTCCGGTCGTTAGCTAATTATATTAGCTCGGTTATTCTTAGAACCTTTTTTATAAATAATCTTATAATTAAATTCCAAAAGGAATTTAGCCTATTTTATTTACCTAGTATTTAACTGCTACGTTATAGCAAAATAACTAATATTCTTATAATCTATATAAACCTTAAGTTTATATTTATTTCTTAAAATTTAATGCCGAAATCCTTTAAAAGTATATATAATAGCTAAGAATTCCTTATCGTAAATAGGATAATAAATTTCTATACCTACTAGCTTCTTTAAGTAAAAAGCTATTAGCTTAAGAATATTGTTTTTATCGCGCTAACTTAGCTACGCGCTTAATATAAAATTAAAAGCATCGGTTTTTAATTTTAATAGCTTCTCTATATTATAGGTATTTAATATAAGTTCTTTAATAAGTAATCCTTTAATTTTTCTAAAAGCTTCGTCTGCTTCTAAGTTCTACTTAAAAGGGTCCGTTTTAGCTTTCTTTAATACTAATAAAATTAGTATAATTATCTTAAAAAAGTCCGATATAAACTTCCTATAATAATTTATATATTTTATAAAGCTTTAGATTTCCTTAATACTTATAGGAATTAGCTAATCTTTAATTATAAAAATCTTTTATAGGTCTATCTTTATATAAAAAGGAGTAATTATATACCTTAAGAATTCCACTTCTTATATATAAAAGCTATATTTCTCCGGTAAGATATATAAGTATAACGGGTCGGCCCCAACGGGGCTAAAGCAGTGGTCATGCTACTGTTCGTTGCTGCGGGGCAGCTATTTAATTAAGCCACTGCGTTAGACGGCGGCAGCGAGGGCAAAAGAAGACGAATTAACTAAGCTGCCAGCTAGTCAATTGACCACGCCTATTAAGGGTCGGTTGCACGGGCGCAGCCCGGGCCCAATCCAGGGCCCAGCCCGTAACAATAAGCTAGCTTTTCTTAACGCTTTTAGCACTATATCGACTTCTTTATAGTATTGCTTTAGCGTGTCTAAGTAAATAATAATATTATCTAAATAAGCTATATAGAAACGGTCTAAATAAGGATTTAATATACTATTAATTCTCTTTTAAAAGATTGCTAGTATATTAGTTAATCTTAAAGGCATAACTAAAACTTTATAAAGTCCGTATCGCGTTTTAAAGGCTATTTTAAATTCGTCTCCTTCTTTAATACGTATTTAGCTATAAGCAGATTTAAGGTTAACCTTAGTATACTACTACTTATTAGCTAATCTATCTCTTATTTCGCTTATAAGAGGTAACGGAGTCTAGTGTTTTATCGTATCGTTATTTATCTCTTTAAAATTAATATAAAGTTAAGTTTTTTCTTTATCTTTACTATTCTTTAGAGTAAATAATATAAAAGCTCTATACTATAATTTAGACTTTTTAATATAACCTTTTCGTAGGTTTTCGTTAATATATTCTTTTAATAACTTTAAATACTTCTTATTTAAGTTATATATCTTCCGGAATCTAAGCTTAGAGCCTTCTTTTAACTTAATTTTATAATTCTAACTACCGCGTAGTAGTAATCTATTTTTAGGTAGCGGCGTAAATATATTAAAATATCTCTTTAGCATATTTTTAAGTATTTTTAGATAACGATCCTCGGGGTATTTTAAATTAATAGTACCTTTTAAACGTCTTATATACTATATTCGCTCTTTAAGGTGCTTTAAATTCATAGTACCTTCCGAATACTACGAGCTAATCTTACGTATCTTATTCTTAATCTTTCTCTTTTTCCGTTTCTTCTTAATCTTATCTTTTTGCTTAAGGTATTGCTACTTAATATCCTTTAAGGTATTTAATAGATTTTCTCTTAATAAATTATAAGTAGCGTTATAATTATCTTTAAGGCTTTTAGTTTCTTTATTAAGGTTTAGCGTTATTTCCGCTTATATTATACTAATCGGAGTCGTATTGTTTTTAGTCGTACTAGTCGTCTTATTATCTTTTGTTACGATATCTATTATTGCGATATTTATATCTATATAGGAAGCTTTATTGTCCTTATTATTGCTATTCCTTATATAGTTATTATTAAGTATTGCCGTATTTAAATTATTTAAGGGTTTCGTTCCGGGTTCGTCCTTTATTAAACTATAAACTAGGATATTTAAGGTATCGTCTTTAAACCTTAAAAGGCCTTTATCTTAATCTATTATAAGATTATATTTCCGTAAAAAGGGTAGTCTTAATATAATATTATAGCTAATAGCTAAGACGTTAAAGGAATCTTTAAAGTTTTAAATCCCGATTATATACTTAAGAGGATTAGTCTTTAGCATAATCTTACTGTTATTATACTTAAAGGGTAATCCTTTTACTAAAAGAAGTATATAAGGCTTGTCTTTTCTTTTATAACGTAATTTTAAACGATTTACCGTTATAGGAAAAATATAGCTACTTATCGCACCGCAATCTACTAATATATTAAGGCGATGTCCTCTTAAATTTAATAAAAGGGTTATTTTTATACTTCGAGGATTATTATTTAACGTAAGTAAGTTCTATTTACTAGGAAATAGCCTTATTATTCTTAGGCTTATTAGTTTTTTACTTTGTTTACAGACTTCTTAGTAGATCTTAATTGTTTCTATAAAATTAGTCTATTTAAGTAACTAAGCTATTTATAAGCTTTAAAAACTAGATTTCTACTAACTTTATAGTTCTTAACTGCTTTACTAATAATATTAATACCTTTAGTACGATTAATTTCTTTTTATCGTTTTTAGTCGTTAATCTCTTCTTACTTAGCTTTTAGCTGATTTTTAAGCATATCTTTTAAGAATCTCTTTACTTATAAGAGCATTTCTAAATTATAATTCTTATTACGAAAATTATAATTAGTCTCGAAATACTTACTATATCGTCTAAACGTATCTTTAATAGCTAAGTTAAGGAATTCTATATCTTCCTTAAACTTATTAGCTAGCTCGTCGTTCTTTTTCTTAAGATCGTCTTTATCTTTAATTAGATTAGTAATATACGTAAAAAGAGATATATAATCTTCCTCTAGCTTAATTATCTTAGTCGTTAAAGCTAAGTTACTATCTTAAAGGGTTTCGATAGTCGTTTTATTATACTGCTTAAAGAGTAAAAGTTATTTTATTTTAATCCGGTTATTAGTATTTTCTTATAAAAGTTCTTCTTTATTAGCTTCGATATCCTCTTTAAGGTTTTTTATAAAAACCTTTATATTAGTAGTAAGTTCCTTAATCGTTATAGCGGGTTTATTATAAGTCTTCCTTAGTTTAAGAAACTAGCCGCTTCCTTACTTATCCAAAAGGTATATAAGGTAGTTATTATTATAGTATTTAGTCTAAGAAAGCCACTTATATACCCTATCCTAAATAGTAATAACTATATTAAGATATTCTATAAAAGGAGCGTAAGGCTTATTGCTATCTTCTTTCTTAAAAAAAGGCTTTTTATCTTTAATTTAAAGTCTTCGGGATTATAGCTATCTTCTATATTTAAGGGCATAACGTTCGTATTAAAATAAGGAGCGTTTTCGTTATCTTTATTAATAGTTTATAAGGAAGTTCTATACTAATAATTATCCTTAGTCTTAAAAGCATTTCTTTATTAGTTATCTAAACTCTTAGCTTCTATCTTAACTTTAGGTTCTTTTTTATAAAGACTCTTTATAAGCGAACTAGTCTTAAACGGACTAAGGGTTAATATAATAAGCTTAGCGTTAATTTTCGGTATCCTTAGTTAAAAGTAGTAGTAAAGTATATCTTGGATTATAAGCTAAGAAGGTATTATTCTTATAAATAAGCATATTCCTTCCCTTAAAGGAATTCCTTTTCTTAATATAATCTCTTACGATATAGCCTTCCTTTATATAATTAAAGCATCGAATAGCTTTTTTAGTAGGCTTTAGCGGGCTTGCTTTAAGGGTATCTAGGTCTATTATATTATAACCTAAGTCGCGCTTTTACTTCTTATTATTTTTCTTAATAACCCCGCTAAGAGTTAAACGGTGTTTCCTTTATTGCCGGCGTTTATACTGCTTATTGTCTATCTAGACCGCTAGACTATTATAGTCTAATAGCGTCTCTAGCCTATCTAAGCAATAGATTTCGTCTTTAACTTCTTCCTTTAGTCTTTCGTAAAACGTAGCTATAAGGGCATCGTCTTCTTATTTTAGCTTAAAAGTTATTTATTAAAATCGAGCTGCGTAAGCTAATAAAGACGTAACTTACTTAAGGCGTCTTAATTTATACTCTGCTAATTATTACTTGTTTATAATTCCGAACGTTTTTCGTAGAGCTTCTTTAAAGTTATCGAAATTCTTAAAAATGTTCTTTATCTCGGAATTCCTATCTTTAAGACTATTATCTATATAGTCCTTAAAAGTCGGTTCGAACTATATTGCTACTAAGCCTTATAAGCAACTAGATATAAATATAACCTTTACTACTTCTTAATTTATCGTAGTAGGATAAAACTAAAAATAAGCTTTAAAAGAGGTAATAAACTTTTATAGCTTAGCTAATTCTTTAGTATAAGGTTTAAAAGCCTTAATCTTTAAAATAAAACTACTATCTATAGAGCTTATAAGGGGATAAGAAAGCTTTAAATATCTCGACCTAGCTTACGGCTAACTAGTTAGCTATAGTATCGTAAAAGCAGATATTTCTTCTTTTATTTATTATAATTAAATAAACGTAATTATAATAAATACCTTTCTCTTACTTAATAGCTTAAAGAACTTACTAAGTATATAAATATTAAGTATTTTTTATCGGAGCAATTAAGTTTGTAAAGATTCTTATAAGCTAGTTTTATATTACGGAACCCTTAGCGTTTCTTATACGCTAAGTAGCTTTATATAATTTATTTAATTTAAATTCACTAGCCGGAAAGGGAGAAGAAGGCTTAGTATAAGCTACTAAACCGAATAAAGTAAGGGTATCTTATTATACGGATTTCTTAGGTTAAAACTAGCTAAAAAAGAAAAAAGAAAGAAAGGAAAGAAGTTAAGGGAAAAAGGAGCGAAGACTTTCTTTTATACTTTTTTAAGGCTATTAAAAGGTACCCCTTTTATATGCTTTTATATACTTTTACATGCTTTTATATATTAAGCTATAACTTATACCCTATATAATTTATAAAGTTATTAAACTACTTCTTAAGCTAATAAAAATAGCTTGCGCTATCTTTATTACTAGTTATAAGTAATATACGCTTTATTACTTATAACTAGCTTATAAGACTAGATATCCTTATCTTAAAACCTTTTACGAGATTTTATCCTCTTTTAAAGGAAGGCCTCTTACCTTAGCTTTATATAAGGCATTAGTCGATTATGTAAAATATTAGTCGATCTCTTTTAATACGAATTCTATAACTAGCTAAAGCTAGCCTAAGCTAAATATAAGCGTATTTAGCCTATACCGCTTATAGCTAATACTAGCCGTCTTTAACCGTTAAAGTATATCGTCTCTCCTTATAACTACCGGTATTTACTTTAATAGTTATAACTTATAACTAGCGGTATCTACTTTACTAGTTACTCCTTTATATTTAGCGGTATTTACTTTACTAGATACTAGTACTTTTTAAAACTTAGGATTACTAACGGAATAAGGTTTTTATTATAGCTAAAGTATAAAGGTTTATTACCTTTCTTAAAGCTTATTTTTAGTTTTATCTTATTATAGTAAATTAAAAAGTAATAAAGGTTATATTTATATTTAGTTGCTTATAAGGCTTAGTAGTAATATAGTTTAAACCGATTCTTAGGGACTATATAAATAATAGTCTTAAAGATAGGAAGTCTAAGATAAAGAATATTTTTAAGAATTTCAATAACTTAAAAGAAGCTCTATAAAAAACGTTTAGAATTATAAATAAACAACAATTAGTAAAGTATAAATTAAGAAGCCTTAAGTATATTATATCTTTATCGGCTTATATAGCTTAATTCCGATTAATAACCTTTAAGCTAAAATAAAAAGACGATACGTTTATAGCGACTTTTTATAAAGGTCTTAAAAAAGAAGTTAAAGATAAAATCTACTGCTTAAATAGGCTAAAGACGCTATTAAACTATAATAATCTAGCGGTCTAGATAGATAATAAGTAGTATAAATGCTAGTAGTAAAAAAAGCACCGTTTAACTCCTAGCGGGGTTATAAAGAAAATTAATAAAGAGTAATAGCGCGACTTAAGTAATATAATAAACTTAAATACCCTTAAAGTAAGCGCGCTAAAGCCTGCTAAGAAAGCTATTTAATGCTTTAACTATATAAAGGAAGGCTATATCGTAAGAGATTATATTAAAAAGAGGAATTCCTTAAAGAGAAGGAATATACTTATTCGTAAGAATAATGCCCTTTTAGCTTATAATCCGCAATATATTTTACTACTACCTTTAATTAAGGATACTAAAAAAATCGACGCTAAGCTTATTTTGCCGACCCTTAATCTATTTAAGTTTAGTTTGCTTATAAGGGGTCTTTATAAAAAAGAACTTAAGATAAAGATAGAAGCTAAAAGCTTAAACGACTAATAAAGGAATGCTTTTAAGATAAAGAATAATTATAAGTACGAAACTTCTTTATAAACTATTTATAAAAATAATAAAAACGCTCCTTATTTTAATATAAACGTTATACCTTTAAATATAAAAGATAATAGTAGCTATAATCTTAAAGACCTTAAATTATAAAAAATAGATAAAGAGCCCTTTTTTAAAAAGGAAGATAATAACGGGCCTTATACTCTTTTTATAAAATATCTAAATATAGTTATTATTATTAAGGATAAGGCGTATAAGTATTTTTCTTAAACTAAATACTATAAAAATACTTCCCTTATATATCTCTTAAATAAGTAAGGAAGCGGATAGTTTCTTAAACTAAGGAAGACTTTTAATAAGCCCGCTATAATAATTAAAGAACTTACTACTAATACTAAGGTTTTTATAAAAAGCCTTAAAGGGGATATTAAAGTTAATAAAGGGGAACTTATATAAGAAAATACTAATAACTAAGTTAAAATCGAATAACTTTTACTTTTTAAGCAGTATAACGAAATAACTATTAAAAACCTTTAAGATAGTAACCTAGCTTTAATAAATAAGATAATTAAGCTAAAGGAAGATTATATATCTCTTTTTACGTATATTACTAATTTAATTAAAGATAAAGACGATCTTAAGAAAAAGAATAATAAGCTAGCCGATAAGCTTAAGGAAGATACGGAATTCCTTAACTTAGCTATTAAAAATACGTTTAAATAATATAGCGAGTATTTTAAAACTAATTATAATCTTCGTAATAAGAATTTTAATTTAGATATGCTTTTAAAAGTAAAGGGATTCTTAAAAGATATGCTTAATAACCAGCTAAAAACGGAGTAAAACGAGCATAATAACCTTAAATAGTATAATAAGATAACTTATACTAAAGGAGTTTTTATTAATAATACTATAATAAAAGATTATGTTATTATTAAGGATTTAGTTTTTAAAGCTATTAAAACGCTTAATAACTTAAATAAACTAGTTCTATAAAAAAATTAGGATTTACTAAGAAGTCGGTTATAACGGAAACCTTATTCCGTTAATAATCTTAAGTACTAAAAGTACTAATATTTCGTAAAGTAGATACCGCTAAATATAAAGGGGTAACTAGTAAAGTAAATACCGCTAGTTATAAAGTTATAACTAATAAAGTAAATACTAGTAGTTATAAGAAAAGACGATATAGCTTAATAGTTAAAGATAGCTAATATTAGCTATAAGTAGTATAAGTTAAATATACCTATATTCGGCTTAAGCTAGCTTTAGCTAGTAATAAGATTAGTATTTAATAGATTGATTAATGCCTTATATAATCGACCGATACCTTATATAAAGCTATAGTAAAAGGCCTCCTTTTAAAAGAAAATAAAATCTTATAAAAGGTTTTAAAATAAGGATATTTAGTCTTATAAGCTAGTCGTAAATAATAAAGCGTATATTACTTATAACTAGTAATAAAGAAAGTATAAGCTATTTTTATTAGCTTAAGAAGTAGTTTAGTAACCTTATAAGTTATATAAAGTATAAGTTATAAATTAGTATATAAAAGCATATAAAAGAAAAGCCTTTTAGTAGCCTTAAAAGGGTATGAAAGAAGGTCTTTCCTCCTCCTTCCCTTAACCTTTTTCCTTTTTTTTTTCTTCTTTAGCTAGTTTTAATATAAGAAATCCGTATAATAAGATATCCTTACTTTATTTAGTTTAGTAGTAAGCACTAAGTCTTTTTCTCTCCTTCTAGCTAGTAAATTTAAATTAGATAAATTACGCCTTACTACTTAGTATACGAGAAATACTAAAAGTTCCGCAATATAAAACTAGCTTATTAAAATCTTTACGAACTTTATAGCTTCGATAAAGAATACTTAGTATTTATATACTTAGTAAGTTCTTTAAGCTATTAAGTAAGAAAAAGGTGTTTATTATAATTATGTCTATTTAATTATAATAAATAAAAGAAGAATATCTACTTTTATAATACTATAGCTAACTAGTTAGCCGTAAGCTAGTTTAAGGTATTTAAAGCTTTCTTATCCCCTTATAAGCTTTATAAATAGTAGTTTTATTTTTAAGATTAAGGCTCCCGAACTTTATATTAAAGAATTAGCTAAGCTATAAGAGTTTATTACCTCTCTTAAAGCTTATTTTTAGTTTTATCTTATTATAATAAATTAAGAAGTAGTAAAGGTTATCTTAATATTTAGTTACTTATAAGGCTTAGTAGCAATATAGTTTAAACCGATTCTTTAGGACTATATAAATAATAGTCCTTAAGATAAGAATTCCGAGATAAAGAATAATTTTAAGAATTTCGATAACTTCGAAAAAGCTTTATAAAAAACGTTTAGAATTATAAATAAGCAACGATTAATAATAAAGTATAAATTAAAAATCCTTAAGTAAGTTACGTCTTTATTTACTTATATAGCTCGAATTTAAGAAATTACTTTTAAACTAAAATAAAAAAATAATACCTTTATAGCGACTTTTTACGAAGGTCTAAAAGAAAAAGTTAAAGACGAAATCTACTGCTTAAATAAGCTAAAGATGCTATTAAACAATATTAGTTTAGCGGTTTAAATAGATAATATATAAGAATAGTACTAATAGTATAAGCTAACTAAGTATAGGGAATACGCTAAGTAAGAAGCCTTGCTTTTATTCTTAACTTAATAAGTAGTTAATAGGCCCTTATAACTAAAGCTAAGAAACTCTCTCTTTTATAAGCTTTAGTCTTATAATAAAGTAAGTAGCTAAGTAATACTACAACCTATCGTACTATCTACTACCTTTATTACTTAATTAATAGTATTATAATACTATCTCCTTATAATTTTTAAAGCTTCCCTTTTAAATTACTTAGTAAAGATAGTATTAGCGAAAGGATCGCAAAGCGGTGTTAAACCGGCGCGGCGAAGCTAACATAACCTTAATTAAGGCTTATAAGTATAAGAGATTTATTTAGATAACAAATCCGACTAAATACCCTTTATACTTAAGATAATAAAAGTGCTGTTAAGAATATCTTTACTAATAGGTACTTAGTCCCCGCTACTTCGAGAAAAATAAAAGGCCTTTTAAAGCTATATCGAAGAACTAAAGGAGACTTAATAGTTATAAGAGCGTATTATATAGCTTAAAGAGGAAATACGAGAAAAAGAAGGCTTACTCCTTAACTAATTAAAAAGGCGTTACTAGTCGGACTCCCCCGATTCGGTAGCTAGTTAAAGTAGCGAGGTAAAGCTTAAAAACATTACTTAGTTAGCTTAACTAACTAATTCTTAAAAGCGACTTAACTAGCTTTATAACTTAAAGGATACGTTTAAAGCTATACCTTAATAATTCCGCTAAGATAACGTTAAAATCCTATTTATAGTAGATTATATAAATACTAACTATAAAGTAAGATAGCGCCGATACTTTAAGGAATAACCGCCGATTAATTAAGAATAATATAGCGTAAGCTAGATCTATTTTAAAGAATAGATACTTATACTTATTAAGGATATAGTAAATAAAGAAATACTCTTAGTAATATAGCTAAAAAACGCTTAGTAGCGAGATATATAGTCTTTATTAAAGTTTAGCCTTTACCTTAACTTTATTAAATAGCATTTCGAGCGGCTATTAAAGTAAATATAGTTATTAAGGTTTTTCGCTAAGTTATAACTAAAGCTTCGGGAGTAACTTAACCTTTACTTAATACTTATTTATAAGTATAGTAAAAAAGAATTAGTTTAAGTAGCTTAACGCTACTAAGACGCTATAAATAGTAAGAAACGCCGTTTAAGCATAAGCTTTAGATTAAGATAGCGCGGAATAAGTTTAAGATCCTTTAACTAAGGAAATTCCTACTATAAAAAAGGCCGTAGTAGATAGTAGTTAAGAGGTTCTTGCTATTAAGGCACTACTAATACTTTAATAATAATAAGGGGAGACTTAAGTTTAGATACCCCTTAATATAGCCGCGGCTAAGGTTATAGAAAAAGGTAAGGCTAAGGCTAAGGCTTATCTTAAAACTAAGGGGTAATTTATTTTAAATGCAATAAGCTAGGTTACTATATAAATAAGTATACCTTAGCTTTAACTATAAATACCTTAGTAAATACCTTATATATTAAAGCCGCTTTATAAAGAAACGCTTAAAAGCTAGAGTAAACGCCTCTCCTCCGGCTATATTTATACCTTAAGATAAGCTATTATAAACTCTTATAGTGCTATTAAGGCGAAACCTTATTAATATAAAGGTATACTTAAATACTTATAGTATAGTAAACTTAGTAAACGTATATTTCGCACGCTAATAAGGCTTATTATAAGTCTTACTATTATATTTTAAGCTCTTAAGACTAAGCAATAGTCGGGTAAATAATTATAAGGTTTAAGAGGTTTTAGTAAGAATTACTAATATAAAAGGTACCGAAAAGATAATTACTTAGTACTATATTAGTATTAATAAGTTAATGCTAAATAGCTATATTTTAATTTTATAGTTAACTATAGTAATTATAAATAAAAAAGTCTATATTATTTTATAGAAAAAGCAATAGTAGTTTAAGCATTAAATTAGTAGCGGCACTTTACGGAGTCTATGAAAATTCGTAAGGGATTGCTAAAACGAGGCCTATATTTTTATAATCGCTACTAACCTTAAGCTAATTCTATTACTAAATAAAGATAATAATAAAAGGATTGCGAAAAGAGAATAAACTAAGATACTACTAACTTTATACCGATTTAAAGACGTATTCTTAGTAAATAAGTCTAACTTATTACCGATTAAAAAAGGAATAGATTATATAATTAACTTAACTTCCGGCGTAGAACTACCCTTTAAACCGATCTCCCCTTTATCCCGCAACGAATTATAAGTATTAAGGGACTAAATTAATAACTTTATAAGACATAGTATTATCTAGGAATTATAAAGCTTAGTAAGCATACTAATTCTTTTTATCTTAAAGAAAGATAGTAGCCTTTATCTTTATATAAACTACTAAGGACTTAACTATATTATATAGAAGAATCGGTACCCTTTACCTCTTATTTCGGAGATCTTTAACTGCTGCTAAGGAGCTAAATTCTTTTTTAAGATTAATATTTAAAACGCATATTAGCATATCTATATAAAAAAAAGCAATAAGTAAAAGATAGCCTTTTAATTATGCTATAAATACTTTAAATACCTTATTATACTATTTAGCTTAATTAACGCTTTAGCTACTTTTTAAAGATATATTAATTAAGCGTTAAAAGGCCTTATCGATACTATTTATATAGTATATCTTAACGATATCCTTATCTTCTTATTAATAAAAAAGAAATATATTAAAGACCTTTAATAAGTTATAAAAGGACTACGCGCGGCGTAACTATTTATAAAGCTATCTAAATACATATTCTATTAGTAATTAATTAAGTTCCTTAGTTTTATTTTATTAGTTAATAAGATATCGGTAGATCTTTAATAAGTAAAAGCAATCGCTAAATAGCTAGCACTTAATACTTATCGAGATATTTAAGTCTTTTCTAAGTTTTATAATTACTACTATCGTTTTATCTACCGCTACTTTTACGTAGTAGTACCTTTTACCGTATTACTAAAAGGTAATAGTAATAGTAAAAAGCTAAAGAAAGTAAACCTAAACGCGACCGAATTTATAGCGTTTTAGTCTTTAAAAGACGTATTTACTAATATACCCTTACTTTAATACTACGACTTAAAAAGGCATACCTAAATTAAAACTAATATATTATAATATATAATAGTAGGCATTTTATCCTAGCTTAACGATAAAGGTCGCTATTATTTAATTGCATTTTAGTTAAAAAAGGTTATTAAAGCTAAGTTAAACTATAAAGTTTTAAATTAAGAACTATTTACTATTATAAAGTTATTAAAATACTAGCGATACTACGTTAAAGGAGCCGCGTAATAAGTAAAAGTCTTATCCGACTATTTTAACCTTTAGACGTTTATATACTAAACCTCCCTTAATTAAAGATAAGCACGATAGTATATATACTTAGCGCTATTTAACTTTATAATTAAGCATAGAATAGAGAAATAAAACCCGGCTAACGTACCGTTAAGAATGCTTAGATATAAAAGCGAGAAGCCTTTATTTATAAAGTTATTACTAAAGCTTTAGTTAAAGCTAGTACTAATAAATTATATAACTACTAATAGTTTATAAAGGGATAATAAGAAGTCTTTATAAGTAAAAAAAAGCCTAACCTTAAGCTAGTATAAGTATAGCGAGTTGCTTTTATATAAGGAAAATATATAAGCTTTTATATAGCGAACTACTACTAACTTAAGAGCGGACTTTAAGTAGCTAGCCGTATAAGCTAAAAAGAGAGCTAGTTATAAATAGCTACTTTTAAAAAAAAGACTATAAGAGATATAGCTTATAGCTTTTTAGTATACGCTATAAAAGTTCTTAATACTTTATTAAAATTACTAAAACGCACTTAAAGCGAAGATATAATAATTGCTTAACGAAAAGTAACTAAAGACTTCTTAAAAAAGAAGTATTTTTAGTTATTACGACTAAATAGATTACTGCTATAAAAAGAACGATTTATAATACCTTTTAATACTATCTTATAGTAAGAGTTAATATAACTTTACTATAACGACCTATTAGTAAAATACTTCGGAGGCTAATAAATAAGTAAATTAATATTAAGGAGTTTTTACTAAAAGAATATAGTAAGGGATATTAATTAATATATTTAAAAATGCTTAGTATATTAAAGCGCTATATTAAGGAGGCATCGCCCTTATAGCACTATATAATTATTGCTATGCCCTATATAATTATAAAAAGAACTATTAGTAAACTTTATTATAGGTTTACTAAAAATATAATATAAGGGGCGAGAAGTTAACGTAATACTAATAATCGTAGACTAATATACTAAGTACTACCTCTTTATTCTATATTTTAAGATAATAAACGCGCCTAAGCTAGTAAAGGCATTTTATTATAATATTAAGTTAGTATATAGGCCCTTAAAAAACATAGTTATAGATAAAGAATTACTATTTATTAATAAGTTTTAATTAAACTTATATTTTATCTTATAAGTAAAACGTAAGTTATTAATAGCGTTTTACTCTTAAACCGATAAGTAGATAAAGCGTATAAATTAAGCAGTATACTATTACTTAAGATACTTTATAAATTTAAAATAGATAAACTAAGCGTCCTTTTTTTAGGTAGTATAATTTATATATAATAACGTAACTAATACTACTACTAAGCTATCCTTAAACGAGGCCTTTTTTAGCTACTAGCTAAACTTTTATATTAATATTAAGGATAATATTATAAAGGGGGAGGTGCTTAAAGTAAAAGTAAGAATTAATAGACTTAAAACTCTACGATAATAACTTAAGGAATACTAATAAAAGGCTATTAAAGTATAAGCAAAGTATTACGACTTTAAGCACTAACTACTTTTACTTAAAGTTAGTAACTTTATTACGCTCTTTATAAAGAATTTACGCTTTAAGGATAAGAAAAGGAAGCTATCTCCTAAGTATATTAAGGTTTTTCGGGTACTATAAGCTATTAAGAAGTAAGCTTATTATTTAGCTCTCTTAAATAAGTACTTACGTATATATAATATATTCTATATTAGCTTATTAAAACCTTAAAAGGAAAGGCTAAGTAACTAAGGAGGCGCCGAACTATTAACGATACCTAACTTTAAAGATAAAGAAAGCGAAGAAAAGGTTTAAGAAGTACTAAATAAGAAACGCGTTAAAGGTAATACCTTTTTCTTAGTTAAGTTAAAAGGATAGCTAGTAAAGTATAATTAGTAAGTTAATACTAAGGATATAGCAAATAGCTAAGCACTTATTAGCAAATACTTTATTAACCTTATTAAAAAAAAAAAGAAACGCAAAACTAAGTAAAGGCTAAGACGCTAAGGGCGTAAGGATAACTTACTTATTAAGTTACGATTCCTTATTAACTTAATACTAATTCGCTACTAATTAACTATATCCCCGGTTAAAGCAACTATTTATAAATTAGTAAAATATAAAATAAGGAAGAAAAGTAAGCGAGAGTAAATATTTAAAAATAAATATAAAGCTAAGCTAAGTCCTTCTTAAAACAATAATAATAAAGGAAAGACACTATAAGCTAAGCTATTACTACCTTACGTTATTAATAAAGGAGAGATAAAAGAAAGATAAAAAAAAGATAAACTTAAACTGTCTTTTACTTATATTAACGCTTTGCCGGTATTACGGGAACTTACTAAATAGTCCCCTTATTTATATTAGTTAAAAAGGGAAATATTAGTATTCTCCTTTCCTTTATTAGCTATATCTTAATTAATATAGCACTTACCTTTACCTTTATAATAAGTAAGGCGTATCGCTAAGATATATAGCTTATATCGCTTATAAGTAGCCGGAGTTTTAACTATACTTCTTAAGTATAGTACTTTAAACTAGCTACGTTAATACTAAAAGGCGGCGCTAAGGTTAACTAAGTAAGTAGCTCGCGCCGCTTATTAATAAGCGTGCGATAGTCGCTACGCTAAGACTAAGACATCGTTAGCTAGTTACTAGTATATTAATCGTATATTAATTACTATTATATCCTTTTTAGTACTTATAATACCGTTCTCCTTTTAATAGTATTACGGAATTTAAACGGCCACGCTTAGACTCCTTACTTTACTCTTTAGGAGCCTTATAAAACCCCGCAATAAGAACGCCCGGAGCACGTACTACGAAGGCTCGCTTAAGGAGATATAATAAACATTGCCGGTCGGACCCCGCTAAGGTTTCTTAGATATAACTATAAAGGGTTAAGAGCCTACTTAACTATAGTTTACGATATTTTTAACTATAAGAGATACCGTAAAAACTACTAAGCGGATTCCGCTAGTATTTTTAAGGGATTTCTAAGGATTTCCGCGGGATATCCTAACTATAGTTTAACCCGTTTTTAACTATAAAAGTACCTTAAAAAATATAAGATAAACCTTACCGCGATTTTTAAGGGATATTTAAGGATATTTAAGGGATTTCCTTAACTATAGTTTATAGTGTTTTTAATAAGCTTATACTTAGTTTATTAAGCGATTTTATAAGGATATTTACGGTTTATTTATACACTATAAATAATATAGTTAAAGATCCTTAAAATCAGCTTAAGGAACTAAGTATAAAGTAGCTAGCTATGCTTTTAAGAATAAATAAGCTTTTTACTATTTCTAAACCCTTATATACGTTTATATATAGTAATTAGTCCGTTATACCGGCCTGATTAGCGGTAATTAGTCTATAGTACTAGCCTTAACCGGCGGTAATTAGTTTATAGTACCGGCCTTAACTAGTAGTAATTAGTCCGCGCCTTAACCCCTTATCTTTATACTATAAGGCGTAGTAAATAGGTTATCTTAATAATATTAAACGCCTTATAAAGATACTAAGCTATTATAATAAGATCGCAGTAAGCCTCCTCGCTAAATATAAAGGCATTATTATTATTATTATTATCCTAAAAGTTAGTATTATTAACATTAAGTATATTAAGCTTTTAAATATAATTAAGCATAGCGACTATATAAGTATAGTCGCTAGCTATAAGTATAGCCGCCTATATAATAATTAGCTAATAAATAGCGATAACGAATTTAATTAATAATTATAGTTAATTAATAATATACTTAATTATAAGTAGCTATATATTAATAATACTACTTATACCTTAATAGGGTAATGCTAAAGAAAATATACTTAATTTTTATAACCTTAATAAGCTTTAGCTTAAATGCCTTATAAGCCGTAATAGCGGTGCGGAAATAATATATATACTAAAGTTTAGCGGGCATTACGCCGCTAATATAAATAGCGCGGGCTTTAGCCTTAAACTATATACGTTTCGCCTATAAAATAATAAGGACGTTAGCCTTACTATTCCCTATATTAATTTAAGTATTATTATCGCTATTACTATTACTACTACCCGTTATATTAAGCTACTCTCCTTTAAGGGGAGGTATAATAAGCGGAGCATCGCGCTTAAGTATCGCTAGTATCTTAAGGCCTAATCGGTCTTATTACTATTACTACTTTTAAAAAGCAGTATTATTATTAGCACTATTAATACTAAGGATAGGGGACTTACTTTATGCTTATTAATTATTAATAAGTATATTAATAGCCTTATCCTTAAAGATAGGCGTAAGGTTAAGTATAAGCACCTTTTTAGGAGGTGCTCTCTTATTATAAGGTAATAGCGAGCTAAGCGTCTCCTTAGCTTAACCTATTTTAGTATTAATACCGGCCTTTCCGGCTAAAGGAGAGTTAAGGACTTAAGGAGAACCTTAATCGCGATTATAATGCTTTAAAGGCGAACCCCTTAATAGTTAATACTATATTTAATATAAGAAATCGGCGCGCTTATTAGTTAAGCGCGGCTTCGGAGTACGAGGTATATTAGCGATAATAAAGAGGTCTAGAATATATATTAAATAAGGAGTAAAAAGGTATAAAGAACTTAATAGTAAATAATTACGGAAGAGTTAAAGAAAGGAAGAAAAATAAAAGGTATAGAAATAAGTATAATAAACTTTTAATTAGTATATTACTACTAATATACGGGCGTAATACTTATAATTGCTTAAAGGCAATTAATATTACTATAACCTTATATATAACCTTATATATTTAACGCTATATTTAATTATATAAAACTACTAGGCGTATATACTACTATATCTTAATTACGCGTACTTACGTAATAATACTAACTAAGGATATAACTATAACTTTATATTACTAAATTCCTTATAATAGTATATTTAATATACTCTTAATTAAATAGCTAAGGGCGTTTATTATAAAGGGGGGATAATTATAAGAATAGTACTAATAGTATAAGCTAACTAAGTATAGGGAATACGCTAAGTAAAAAGCCCCGCCTTCGGTTTTAAATCGATAGGTAGTTAATAGGCCCCCGCGATTAAAGCTAAGAAACTCTCCTTTTTATAAGCTTTAGTCTTATAATAAAGTAAGTAGCTAAGTAATACTATAACTTATCGTACTATTTACTATCTTTACTACTTAATTAGTAGTATTATAAGACTATCTCTTTATATAATAAGCAGTATAAACGCCGGTAGTAAAAAAAGCACCGTTTAACTCTTAGTAAGGTTATAAAGAAAATTAATAAAAAGCGATAGCGCGACTTAAGTAATATAATAAACTTAGATACCCTTAAAGCGAGCCTGTTAAAGCCCGTTAAGAAAGCTATTTAATGCTTAAACTATATAAAGGAAGGCTATATTATAAGAGATTATATTAAGAAGAGGAATTCCTTTAAGGGAAGGAATATACTTATTAATAAGAATAATACCCTTTTAGCTTATAATCCGCGATATACTTTACCACTACTTTCGATTAAGGATACTAAAGAAATTAATACTAAGCTTATTATACCGACCTTTAGTCCGTTTAAGACTAGTTTGCTTATTAAGGGTCTTTATAAAAAAGAACTTAATAAAAAGATAAAGTTAAAAGCTAAAAGCCTAGATAACTAGTAAAAGAATCCTTTTAAAACTAAGGATAATTTTAAGTACGAAACTTCCTTATAAACTATTTATAAAGATAACGAAAACGCTCCTTATTTTAATATATATATTATACCTTTAAATATAAAAGATAATAGTAGCTATAATCCTAAAGACCTTAACTTATAAGAAATAAATAAAGAGCTCTTTTTAAAGAAAAAAGATAGTAATAAGCCTTATGCTCTTTTTATAAAATATCTTAATATAGTTATTACTATTAAGGATAAGGCGTATAAATAACTATCTTAAACTAAATACTATAAAGATACTTATCCTATATACTTTTCGGATAAGTAAGGAAGTAGATAGTTTCTTAAACTAAGGAAGACTTTTAATAAACCCGCTATAATAACTAAGGAACTTACTATTAATACTAAGGTTTTTATAAAAAACCTTAAAAAGGATACTAAATTTAATAAAGAGGAACTTATATAATAAAATACTAATAACCGGGTTAAAATTAAATAACTTTTACTTTTTAAGTAGTATAACGAAACGACTATTAAAAACCTTAAAGACGGTAACCTAGCTTTAATAAATAAGATTATTAAGCTTAAGGAAGATTACGTATCTTTTTTTACGTATATTATTAATCTAATTAAAAATAAAGACAATCTTAAGAAAAAGAATAATAAGCTAGCTAATAAGCTTAAAGAAGATATAAAATTCCTTAACCTAGCTATTAAAGATACGTTTAGACGATATAGTAAGTATTTTAAGATACATTATAATCTTTATAATAAGAACTATAATTTAAATATGCTTTTAAAAGTAAAGAGATTTTTAAAAGATATGCTTAAGACTTAGCTAGAGATTTAGTAAAATAAGCATAATAACCTTTAACGATATAATAAGATAATTCGTATTTAAAGAGTTTTTATTAATAATACTATAATAAAGGATTATGCTATTATTAAGGATTTAGTTTTTAAAGCTATTAAGAAGCTTAATAACTTAAATAAACTCGTTCCGTAAAAGAAATTAAGATTTACTAAAAGGTTAGTAAACGAGGCAAAAAACTAATAAGCTTAAGAATAATAAGGCTATTTCCTAGTAAAAAGAACATACTTATATTAAATAATAATTCTTAAAGTATAAAAATAACCCTTTTATTAGAATTAAATAAACATCGCCTTAACATATTAGTAGATTCTAGTGCGATACGTAGCTATATTTCTCTTAAAACGGTATATCGTTTAAAATTACGTTATAAAAGAAAATATAAGCCTTATATACTTCTTTTAGTAAAAAGATTACTATTTAAGTATAATAATAGCAAGATTATACTAAAGACTAATTCTCTTAAGTATACGATGGAAATTTATAACTTTAAAGATTCCTTTAATATCTTAGCGATTAGCTATAATATTATATTAAGACTACCTTTTTTATAAAAATATAATCCTATAATAGATTAAGATAAAGACCTTTTAAGGTTTAAAGATAATACCTTAAATATTTCTCTTTATAGTTTAATAAAGAAGGACCTTAAAATAAAACCCTGGAATAATTTAAATATAGCAATACTTAATAATAACTATATAAGGCATAGCAATAATAAGAATAATAAAGCTTCTTATATAGATATAAATATCGCAATAAGTATCGTAACGAAAAACAATAAGACGACTAGTACAACTAAAAATAAAGCAACTACGACTAGTATAATATAAGCGAAAATAGCGCTAAACCTTAATAAAAAAGCTAAAAGCTTAGGAGATAACTATAAAGCTACTTATAATTTATTAAAGAAAATCTATTAAATACCTTAAAGAATATTAAGTAATAATATCCTAAGCAAAAAGATAAGATTAAGAAGAAACGGAATAAGAGAAAATTAAGAATAAGATATATAAGAATAGCTCGTAGTATTTAAAAGGTATTATTAGCTTAAAATACCCTAAAGAGCGAATATAGTATATAAGATATTTAAAAAGTACTATTAACTTAAAATACTTAAAGGATCGTTATCTAAAAATACTTAGAAATATACTAAAGAGATATTTCGATATATTTACGCCGCTACCTAAAGATAAACTACTACTATAAGGTAGTTAAGATTACGAAATTAAGTTAAAAAAAAGCTTTAAGCTTAGATTTTATAAGATATATAACTTTAATAAGAAGTATCTAAAGTTATTAAAGGAATATATCGATAAAAACCTACGAAAAGGTTATATTAAAAAGTCTAAATTAAAATATAAAGCTCCTATACTTTTTACTTTAAAGAATAGTAAAAGTAAAAAGAAAACTTAACTTTATATTAATATTAAAGAAATAAACAACGATATAATAAAAGACCGGACTTTATTACTTTTTATAAGCGAAATAAGAGATAGATTAGCTAATAAGCAGTAGTATACTAAAGTTAACTTTAAATCTACTTATAGCTAAATATATATTAAAAAAGGAGACGAATTTAAAATAGCCTTTAAAACGCGATATAGACTTTATAAATTTTTAGTTATGCCTTTAAGATTAATTAATATACTAACAACCTTTTAAAAGAGAATTAATAGTATATTAAATCCTTATTTAAACTAATTTTACACAGCTTATCTAAATAATATTATTATATACTTTAATACGCTAAAGTAATACTATAAAGAAGTTTATATAGTGCTAAAAGCGTTAAGAAAAGCTAGCTTATATATTACGGAATCTAGATAGCTACGCCCGGACTCCTTACTTTACTCTTAAAAAAGCCTTATAAAACCCCGTAACGGGAACGCTTAAAGCACGCACTACGAAAGCTCGCTTAAGGAGATACGACGAACATTACTAATTAGACCCCGCTAAGGTTTTTAGGATATAACTACGGAGGGTTAAGAGCCTACTTAACTATAGTTTATAACGTCCTTAACTATAAAAGATACCGTAAAAACTATTAAGCGGATTCCGCTAGTATCTTTAAGGGATTTTTAAGGATTTCCGCGGGATATCCTAATTATAGTTTAACCTATTTTTAACTATAAAAGCACCTTAAAAGATATAGGATAAACCTTACCGCGATTTTTCAAGGATATTTAAAGATATTTAAAGGATTTCCCTAACTATAGTCTATAGTGTTTTTAACTAGGCTTATACTTAGTTTATTAAGCAATTTTATAAAGATATCTATAATTTATTTATATATTATAAATAGTATAGTTAAAGATCTTTAAAATTAGCTTAAAGAACTAAGTATAAAGTAGCTAGCTATACCTTTAAAAATAAAAAAGCTTTTTACTATTTTTAAACCTTTATATACGTTTATATATAGTAATTAGTCCGTTATACCGGCCTAACTAGCGGTAATTAGTTTATAATACCGGCCTTAATTAGCGGTAATTAGTTTATAGCACTAGCCTTAACTAGCGGTAATTAGTTTACGCCTTATCCCCTTATCTTTATACTATAAGGCGTAGTAAATAGTAATAATTCCTACCTATTTAAATAGAAATCCCTTAAATATCCGCTAAGCTAAGAGTAACTATATCGTATAATTCAGTACTTATTTTATAAGAAGTTAAATACTAAACGATATTTTCTTTAATAAGAAGCTTTTATTAGCTTTTAAGTTTAACCTTAATAATAAATACTTTTTCCTTAACGCGCTTATAATAGAACTTTAAGATAAGTAGGCTATAAAAGCGGAAGAGGCCGGGGCTTACTAAGCATACTAGTTTAATAATCTCCTTTACCCCTTTTTAAGGTACTATACTACGATAGCCTATAAAGCTAAACGGGATATAAAACGAGTCCCGCTTAGCTAAGCTAAGACTATTACCCTTTAAGAGGCAATCCGCTTTTAAAATACTAATAAAAGATAGACTATAAAACGATAAAATCTATATAACTAAGTAAACTAAATTCGGTATTACTTAAATAAATCGATTATCCTTTAAATAAAAGAAGTAAGAATAAGCCGACCTTAAAACTATTTAGCTCCCCGCTTACTAAATACCCTCCGGATTAAGCTTATAATAAAGTTACTCTTTCCTTAAGACGATAAGCTTAGTAGATATTTCTACTATATACTATTAATAAAGTTTAGCTTAAGGGCCTTAACCGGAAATCCGCTTTAAAGGATACCTAGTAGTTTCTTAGTTTAGCATTACCGTTTAGCCTTATCCGCTATAGCCGCGCTAATTAAGGTATTTTTAAAACTCTTAATTAATAAAAACGAGCCTCTTACGCTAAGGGCCTTATAGCGTACTAGATTCCGGGATACGTATAAAACGGAAAGTTAAGCGCTTAGCGAGAGTATTAAGACTAAGACCTTAATAATAAGCGATAAGGACGCGGTAAGCGATACCTTTAGCGGGCTAAACCTATTTATATTAAGCGCGTAGATATTAAGACTAAGTATAGCCTTAAGCCCCTTAGTAAGAAGAGTAGTAATATTAAATAAATAATTCCTTAGTCTCTTTTAAGCATTAAGAAAGGAAGACGCGCTTACTAAGCCTTAAGAAAAACCTTAACTATAAGCTAAGAATATAAGGAGATTTAACCTATTAAGACCTTTAAAAGTATCCTTCGATAAAGTCTAGGAAGATAATAAGGCTAATACGTTTTAAGGAGTTAACCGTTTTATTAACTCTATCCGCTAAAACGTTAATAAAGGCAAGGCCTATATAAATAAATTAGCTATTTAACTACCTTCCTTCCTTTAAGGAAGTGCGGCGGAATAGTATTTTAAGGACCTCTTAAAACTATAATAAGAAGAACTTAGCGAGCTTAGCGTTAAACTAAGCCGATAAATATCCGCCTTATAAAAATAGTTCGGAATCCGCTTAAATATAGCGATATAAGCACTTAATAAAAAGCACTTTACTATTAAAGATATAGTAGTAAGATCCGACTTTAAGTTTTAAATATCGCGCTTATAATATAAAGCTAAGGCCGCGCTTTACTAGCCGGACTACTTAATTATAGTAATCTACTAAAAGCTAGACGTTTACTTATAAAAATCCTTATAATATTTAGTAAAGAACGAGGATATTAATAAATGGATTAACGAATATAAAGGAATTCTTCCTTAGCTATAAGTTAAATATACTTAAGGATCTTAAAAGCACTTACTAGCGCGAAAGAAATAAGTTTAACCTATAAAAAGGTAAGGGCTAACTAGCCGTACCTTATACGCACTTAAAAGATAGTTTAGGACGCTTTAGCTATTTATTAAAGGCTTGCCGGGATTAAGGGTTATGTTTTTAGACCGCTTAGTAAAGGCGGATATACCTTAAGCCTTATAGCGCTTACTACGTTAAGGAAGAAACCCGCTTAAATAGCTAAGAATACGAGTTAAGGTCTTTTAACTAAAAAGAGAAAAGACTTTTAAGACTATACGCTTACTAACGCTAAAGCTAAAATAAGTATACCCTGCGACTAAAAAAGAAACTATAGTAAAGACTAACGACTATTTAAAGGATAAAGAGTATAATATAAAAAGAGCTTAGTCGGATACTAATAAAAGCTTAAAAGAAACCGCAATCTATACTATAATAAACTTAGTATAAGAGGCCGATAAAGCATATAGGTTTTACGGCGAAGCATTCCCTTTAAAGAATAAGCTCTACTAATATATCGAAGATAAATACCCCCCTAACCTTAACTAAGACGTTGCTATATAAAGACATAACTTAGTATAGTAAGTAGTTATTTAAAAGCTATAAAACGTCTAAATAGTTAAGGCTTCCCTTAACGTCTAGCTATTAAACCTTAATAGGCCGTTACGATTTACCTACGCACGCTTATTAGTCTATAAAAGAAAGGGCCTAGGATAAGCATTAAAGCCTATATAGATACTAAGGCAGACTAAAGCCTTATTTAAGCCGACTTAGTAAAGACCTTTTAAGATATAACTATAAACTCCTCTTAATAAATTCCTATTTAAGGAGTAAGAAGGATAGCTACCGTTAAATAAGCGGAATTTACCGCTTATATACTAAGAAGGCTAAATAGTAGCCTCGCGGTTATAAAGGTAAGGATCGGCGCTTAAATAGTAAAACGCTTAGCGGTTAATATATTACTTAGCTAAGACGTTTTAGTTCCTTATTAAAAGGACTTTATTATCTTTATATTAGTCTTATAAATTAAGGCCTATAAAGGGATTAAAGCCGAAGTTAAGATAGTTTAGCTAAGACTAGTAATATATAAATAGGTAATTTACTTAGTTACTATAACGATTTTAGCTAGTTCTAGCTATGCCTTACCTATATAAGTCCGGGCGCCGCTATTAAGGCGTAATATAATATTTTTCTTAAATAACCTTAAGCTCGCCCGGATAATAATATAGGATTATAAGAGCTTTATAGCGGTAAACTATTTTAAGGAACTACTAGTGCTTTACTAAGGCTAAAAGGTAAGGATAATTATAGACCTTAATAAGCAGTTTTAGCTATATAAGGAGGTCGACGCTACTACTCCTTTAGCGGAGGCCTTTATAGAAAATCTAAATAAAATAGACCTTACTAAGGACTTCTTATAAAAGGATCTTACTATAAACTATAAACTTAAAATCGGCCGAACTAAGGACTTACCCGAACTTACTACTAATAAGGGCGTTTAAATCTACGCCAAAGACTTAAAATATATATTAAAAGTCTAAGATATCCTTTAATTATTTCCCCGCCTTTAAAAAGATAAAGGAGTAGTATATATAGATAAATCCGAATATATACGCATTACTTTAATAAAAAGATAGCAATACTAATAAGTTATATTAAGATTATACCTATTAAGCGATAAAGATAAGAAGGTAGTAGATATAATGTTTAGCTAGCTAACCGCATAAGGCTAATTAAAACGAGTTTACGGGCTAACCTTATTCGCGGCGCCGGTATTCGTAATATAAAAGACAGTAAACGGAAAGGAGAAGGGATAAGTAGTTGTAAACTTATAAGGGATTAACGCTATTACTACTTTAAACGCTTACTTAATGCCCCTTTAAAGCGATATAATTAAACGCCTTTAAGGAAAGAAGTTTATTAGTATAGTAAACGCATAATCGTTTTTCTACTAGTTCTTAGTTTACTAAGACTACTAGGAAAGGTTTATAGTTATAAGCTATTATAAGCTAAAAAGATTATTAATAATACTTATAGGCTTTAAGAACTCCTTAGTATACGTTTAAAGGTTTATCGATAACGTCCTCCGTAAATACTAAGAATACGCGGCGGCCTATATCGATAATATTATTATTTACTTTAATACGACCGAAAAATACCTTTAATATTTAAAAGCCGTATTCTACGCCTTTTATAACTATAATATTACCTTATCCGGACTAAAGTCCTTCTTAGCATACTTATCTATATAGCTCCTCAGATTTAAGGTAGACGCTATTAGCTTAATAAATATAAATAAACGCGTACGAGCCTTAAAGGATATCGCGTTCTTAAAGAACTTTTAATAGCTTAAGAAATAGATTAGCCTTACTAAGTAGCTATGCTATATAGTCCTATATTTCGCTAAGAAAGTCGATATCTTATAAAAATAAAAAACGGAGCTACTTTAAGTAAGATAGGAAGAAGGAGTCCCCTTAAGGGGCTAAGGATAGGCTTAATATGCTATAAAAGCCGCTTTTTAGCTTACTCCGAAAGAAAAAGAGGCCTTCGCGATTTTAACTAAGAAACTTACTAAGCCTTAAACGATTAACTACTTTAACCCCGCTTAATAACTATTTATTTAAATCGATATATCTTAAGAATATAAAGTAGCGGCTATAGCTTTTTACTTAAAAGAAAGCACGGAATAAGATAAAAAGACGCTACTAGCCTAAACTAAGATCTAGCTTATTATTTACTTAAGCCGCGCCTTTTAAAGCGGAGAACCTTAATACTAGCTTATAAAACTTAAAGTAGCCGGTTTAGTATAGGCAGTATATAAGCTACGCACTATAGTACTATCTATAAGAACGCTATAAGTAGTTGTTTTTACTAACTATATAAGCACCTATAAAATCGTATACTAAAAATCCTTATTTTTTATTAATATAAAATTTAATAATAAGCTAGTCCTTACGTCTTAATACTTAAGCTAATTCCCGCTTAAGGTATGCTATATCTTAAGCGTTAAAAACGTCGTGCTAGACGCGCTTTTATATTTACTATACTAAGACGATAAGCTAGTATCCTTAAACTAAAAAGAGGAATTAAAATATATTTAAGAAGATAAGATAATAAATTATATATTCCTTTACGCGGAAGTATTAATCGAATTGCCGCTTTACTAAAAAATAATCGACGGATATACGGAAGATATATAGTAAGTAAAAATTATAGCGTAGCTTAGCGATAAGGATAAGGTCCTTAAACTCTTATTCCTCCGGTTATAAAGGTTGCTATACTTTACGGAGAACAACGGACGTAAAAGACTATATATCCTTAAGACCTACGCTAAGGAGATCGTTAAAAACGCTTACGCTAAATACTTTTATACTAGCCGCACCTATATATAGTAAGACCTATCCGAAAGCTTCTTAATCCTATAGCTTAGTAAATACGTAGATAAGGTTATAAATAGCTACGATACTTACTACTATAACTAAACTAATTAAGATAAGACGCTAAAGTAGCTTATCTTAATTTAAAGCCCGCCGGTTTTATACTATATAATAGCGATAGACTTTATTACTAAGCTCTTAGTAGTTTAAGCTAAACAATCCCTATAAAAAGATCCTATAAAGAACTTTTTTAATACCTTACTAACTATAACCGATAAATTCTTAAAAATATATCTTTTTATCTTAAGCAACGACTAGTTTATAGCGGAAGACTAAGTATAAGCATTATATACTAAACTACTTCGCGCTAACTAAGAGATTCTAAAAGGGATAATCTTTAACTAAGATATAAAGTTTACTTTAGTATTTTAGTAGACCTTATAATAAGCTTTTAAATCGAAGCTTCTTATATTTACCGCTTAGTACCCTTAAACTAACGGCCTATCGAAAAGGCGAAACTAAACCGTAAAAATCGCGCTACGATTCTTTACCGCTAATTTCCTAATTTCCTAAACTTACGCTAAACTAATATACTAGTCGCCTTTTAGTTTAGCCTTAATAATTCCTTCTCCTTAGTAATTTACGCGGCCTTTAGTAAGCTTATTATAAGGATAAGAATAAATAACGGCCTTCGGTTCCTTAGTAACTACTTATACTTACGAAACCGAGAAGTCTTATAAAAAGAAGCTAAGTTAGCTATTGCTTATAGTTAGACCGCTATAAAAGATAAATATAATAAGAAATACCGCCTGCTAAAATATAAGCCCGGCGATTAAGTTTAGCTATAGCTTAGTAAAAGCTATTATATTATAGATAGTAAACTAGCAAAGCTTTAAGAAAAACGCATTAAGCCGTTTAAGGTTATTGCTTAAGTAAGATAGCTTATATACTAGCTAAATATAAAAAGGTCCCTTAATATTTATTTAGTCGTTTTAGTAATATAACTACACTTAGCGGACGAGCTAGTTATACGCTTAAGACTAGTTTAAGACGAAGGGATACCTTACTTAAATAAGTAAGAAGTAAAATAAATCTTATAAAGCTATATAATAAAGAAAAGCAGCGGAAAGGTAAGGAAGGAGTTCCTTATAGCTTAAAAAGGCTAGCTAAGTAGCTATAACTTATAAGTAAACGAAAAAGCGGTCTTCTTATTAAAGATCGTAAAAGCCTTCGAAAAAGTATAAAAGGAGTTAGCTACTTAAGTAGTTTAGAGAAGAGTATAACGCGCGGCCTTTATAACTTAATACGAAACTCTTTAACTAAGAGAATTAAGCGGTTAAGCTTAAGTAT
>JAPEBW010000975.1:0-33796 GCA_027405785.1 Ophiocordyceps robertsii
GAGCTTATAGTATAGTTAGAAAGTAGAATAATAAATATAACTAAATTAGAATTAATTCTAAATTAATTCTTTATTATAGATAGTTAAGGTACTACGTTTAGTTAGCTAAGGTTTTACGTATAGTTAGGCGAGGTATGGTGTATAGTCGGGCTAAGTATTATATATAGTCGGGCGAGGTTTATTGTACCTTTATACCTAAGCTAACCATAGCGTAGAGCTCGACCGACCCTCTGCAAAAGCTAGGCTGACCACGGTACTAAAGTGGGTCTATGGTCGGATGAGGGGGGGGGGGGGAGGGTCAGCTGAGCTACACACTCCCCTCTGCCTTAGCTTCACCTCTTGCCGATCTTGCGTAGCCTTGCGCGGCCATCGAGGCAGGCGGCCAATATCTTGGTTGGTTGAGACTGTGAGCCCATGGGTGGCGAAAGAGGAGAGAGAGAGTTTGCCCTTGGCAGAGGCCGCATGTATTGATGTAGGTTTATGGTACAAACCTAGGCACATAGGTACCTACCTTAACCTAGCTGTACCTCTAGAGTACCTCTCTGTATAGATACCTAGGTATGCACAATATTCTCCGCAGAGACCCCCGTTTACTGGGCAGGCGGCATATGCAATAGTCGGTTGACATGGATGCAGATGGCGTCGACGTCCAACATGCGGCACTTTTCATTCGTGCCTTGGAAATATTCGTCGTACATGCCACTTTATTATTGCCCGTCCAAGGAAACACATCCCCCTCTGGCTAGACCTCAAACCGTGGCCCGCCTCGGCATCTAGACCACGGCTCTCAAGCGCTGATGCCCTACACACAACTCGACGACGGCCCTCCAGTCCACCCTGTGCTCATGGCGTGCCGTGTCCAGTTCGCGACCCCTTAAGCTCGACCCTCTCCTCCCACGCAGTCGGGGCCCTTCCGTGCGTGCATCAAAAGGTGATGGTCCTGTCCCCCGCTGCCATCCACATAGCTTCCACTACTCCCGTGCCATGCGCTGCTTCGTCACGGGATAATAATTCCTATGATCCCGAGGATTGCCGCCACCGTTCCCTCGGTAGTGGCAGCTGTGTTAGCCGCCGCGTTTCGGAATATCGACGCTGCCTGACCGCCGTGGACCCGCCCGCCGGCCACGGAGGGTGCCCCGCCTCCCGGGCCCATGGGAGGCCGAGAGCCCCCAATGGTGGGAGCCCGCCGCCCTCCGCCGACCTTGGCAGCCTCGTCAACGGGCGGCCTTGGCGGCCTGGAAGCCGCCGCGGGACCGCGAGACGTTCCGGGAGCCTCGCCGGCCTTGTCGAGATTGGGCGTTGCTGGCCGGGAGGGCTCGTTTGCTTCGTCGTATGAGGGCGATGCTGGTCTAGACGACTGCCTAGAGGAGCCCTCGCTGCCGCTCTCAGAGACGTTACCGTCGTCCACCTGGTTACGGTCCACCCGGACCCGGTGCGCGACTTGCCATGGATCGGCCGGGCGATCCACGCGGACATAGCCGTTCTCATCCAACATGTCATCAAAGGGAAGCGCCACCGGCGGTCTATTTGCGGGCCTCGCCGCTGCGGGAACATCTGGCACGTCGAGGGCCCCGGCGCCCTGTGCAGGGAGCGGGACCACCTTCGAGCCCTTGAGGCCTTTCCCTTCCACCGGAGCCTTTGCCTTGTCGTCCGCTGGCGCCGCTGCCTCAGCCTTGTCGTGTCCGGGCGTCTCTGCCCACCAGCTCTTGACCCAGTTGTCAAATGCGCTTCCGGCCGATGATGCGGGATCATGGCCTTGGGGCGGCCGGGAGTAACGGGCATCTGTGGTGAGGGCTGGCCTGGCATTGGCAGTACTGGACAAGAGAAGCACAGACAGGATGCCAAGCAGCAGCAGACTGCGGAGCCGAGGTGCGCAAGACATGGTTGCTCTATTCTCAAGCGATGGGCGGTGACTGTGGGTGAGTGAATGGTAGCTGCTTATCCACATGCGAACTCCTTAAGGGTCGGGCAAGGGGATTCAACCCACTTATATTCGACTCGGACGGATGGTCCGCTCCCAGTCATGCCGTCACACAAGAGTTCACGCGCAAGCAAACGAGGGTGTACCGAAAATCAAAACGAACAGTCGACTCGTCGCCGATATCCGCCATGTGGTTTCCCATCAGCAGCTGAGGCGACTCGACCAGGCGACTGATGGAGGCGTCGTACGAGGAGCTCATGATGTCCGTTCTTTTCGTAAGTTCTATTGCGAATTTGGTGATTTACACATGCACAGACATGCCCGGCATACAGGGCGCGCTTTTAGCCGGGAGCCAAGATGAAGTCTTTGACCTGTTCCCCCCGCCCGACGGTCCTGTCCTATTCGGGCCACAGATGTTGCGCAATGTTGCTACAGAAGCACTGCCAGCCGGCGGAAGACGCCCTTTCAAGTCAGAACCGGGCAACTATTGGCAGGCTTGCCTTACCTGCCGATACTGTCGGCACCAGCCGTAAGCCCCGATCTAAAGGGGTAGTTGAAGGGCATCGTGCCCTTGGAAGCACGTCCGACGCCTCTTCAGCTACCATGCATGGATATATTCATCTGGCGGCCCTATCGCCCCTCGGCAGAGATGTCCAAGATCCGAGACGAAGACCCCGTCCTGGGAGTGATTCGACGTCGAGCTCAGACGCAGTGCACAGTCCACTCTCCGGCCATGACAAGATCAAGGACGGAACCGGCCGTCGCCATCTAGGCCGCCGCCACCTCGGACAAGAACCCCCTTTTGTCCTCTGGCGATGCTCGGGACTGGGCCACGTGCCAGAGGTATAGTTATCTGGCTGTTGTATATCCCCGCTCCAACGCGCAGACAAGGCCTGCCTCGGTGCGCAAACCAAGTGCTCCAGCAGCCCTGCCATCAGCTCAACTCTGCTCAGTCCACCTCGAGAAGCCGAAACTTGTCGTCCCCCAGGGCATCCTCAACCCTCTCCATAAGCGTCAGGACCTTTTCCTCCTCCAGCCGCCGACCGATGACCTGCACACCCACGGGCAGGCCATGCATCTCGTCCGCGTCATACAGATTGTACGCGCCGCGGGCGATGCCGTTCAGCTTGGCGACGTTGAAGTCTCGAGGCAGCCTGTCCTTAGCCCGGTCCACGTGGGTCACGGGAATGACACCCGCACTGTAGTCAATCTACTCTTTATTAGCGCCTGGTCACGTCGCTGTCACGGTCCATGCATGGCGGAGAAACACACCAGGTTGAAGAGAAAGGTATAGGCACAGCTGCTCACTGCGCCGTGCATGCCATTGTGCGGCACGGCGGGCGTGGCGTTAGGAGGAGCAATGATGAAGTCCAGCCCGGCCCGACCCCACATGTCGAACCAACCGCGCTTGTATGCCTCTCTCCGGGCTATCAGAGCCCAGTATTCTTGGGTGCTTGTCGGGTGCCAGTCCCGGAGCAGGCCGGCCCAGAGTGGGTCGCGGCGGACATATCGTACCCAGAGGTAGTGCACATACTTGACGAAGCGGGGAAGCTTGGCATAGAATCGCATCTGAGCGGCGCCGCGGTCGTTCCACTCGCCCGTGCGAAGGAAGTCGTCGACCGTGGCCAGGCCGTCGGCGCAGAGGAGGCGGGACGCGAGGTAGAGACCCTCGTAGGGAGAAGGCGGGTCGATTTCGACAATCTGGTGTCCGGCCCTGCGGAGAGCCGCCTCTGTCATGTCCAGAGCTCTCTTGCAGGCGGGACTCGGGTCGATGACGCCGTCGGTGCGGAAAACGCCAACACGAAGCCTCTTCTTGTTCTTGTACTCTTTGACCACGTCGGACCGCCACGGCATTGGGTGGCACGAGGGGTCGTAGTTCCAGGTGCCCTTCTCGAGAACTGCGCGGGTAAAGTAGGCGAGGTCGTTCATGGTACGGGCCATGGGGCTGTACACGGCCGGAACGCCGTCCTGGCCGGGCATACTGGTGGTCATGCCTAGCCTGGGCCAACGGCCGGTTGAGCACTTGAGCGAGTAGACGCCGGAGAAGTGGGCGGGGCAACGGACGCTGCCGGCGACGTCGCTGCCGATGCCGATGCGGCCGCCCAGGGCCAGCAGAGCGCCCTCGCCGCCAGTGGAGCCGCCGGGCGTGTACTTTGGGTTGTAGGGATTGGTGGAGCGGCCCCAGACGTCATTGGCAGACTCGAAGCTGAGGAGGGTAATGGGGATGTTGGTCTTGACGTAGGGGACGGCGCCGATGTCCTTGAGCAGCCTGGTCATGGCGCCATCCTCGGACTTTGGCCGGAGGACATTGCGCGTCATGCCGACGGAGCTGTCGTAGTCCTTGACATCGATGGTGTCTTTGAGGCTGACGGGGATGCCGGCGAGGGAGCCCTTGAAGTTGATGGAGCCGTCCTTGATCCACTTTTCGGCGTCCTTGACGAGCACCTCGGTGACGCAGTTAGTCTTGTCGTGGGCGTTCAAGGCGACCTTTGTGTAGGTGCGAAGAAGGTCGGCGGCTTTGCTGGCATCGCCTTGGACGTCCCGGACTAGCGCCTCAATGGGCCTGCTGAGGATGTCGCGATCCAGGGCGCTGAAGGGAGTCTTGTCGGCGGAAAGGGCGGCAAGGCGAGAGGCGCGTTCATCCTGCTTGAAGCGGCTGGTAAGGCGTGAGCGCCGGGAACGGGATGATGATGATGGGACGGGAGGGATACGTACCATTCTCGGCGATGCTGAAGGTAGTCCAGCAGGAACATGGCGTACGTAAATGAAGTCGGGAGAGGGTGGGTGGCGCGGGTGTGGGTGTGTTGAGTGTGCGAGTGTGTGAGTGAGGGAGAGGGAGAGGGAGGCAAAAGATTGGGCCAAAAGTCAATAAATGTAGGTCAGAGGTATTGCAGCAGCAGACGATGAGTCGGGGTCGAGGTCACGAGATGGCCCAAAGAGCTCTTGTCGCCTGGTGGGAAACAAGGACTTGCTCGGGTACCCTGTTGCTGCGGGGAAAGTACCGTTGGAAGCCACCGCTAAAGACGTACGTACATGGAACCCCCGAGCGTCTAGAGATGGGGGGGGGGGAGGGAGGTTTAGGGCCTCGGCCTCGGCATGCGGGGGCCGCCTGTTACCTTACATCAATGCATGTGGTCTTATTTAGTGTGTGTAAACTGCTCTGCCCTAGCTATTTGGGGCCGCACTTAAGGGGTGCGGATACCTGTGTTATATTGCCGCCCCGGGCTGAGCCTAGGGCCACCCTTCCACCCACAAGAGGTGGGATTAGCTAGCTCTTTAATCCACAACATCATCATCCTTGCTCTAACCAAAAGTGGAGGCACCTCCGTTAGAGATGACTGGTATTATGGTATATCTTTTTCCACAGACGCCTAGGTGTCTGAACAACTCAACAGAATTAAGCTTATAAGCATCTAAGTCGTAACCGTCGCCAGTCCTCGCTTATAGGATCTCTAGCTGAAGCCCGCACGCTCTAAAGTCGTCAAAGAGCCATTCCATAGGCGTAACGTATGTCACGTCAACCGCTATGTCCAGCCCGTAGTTATCGTCGCCCTTCAGGATCTCGTCCCTTGTGATGCCAGCTGTGATCATGGCGGCGACGTGTCCTTTCATATCCCAGACACAGGACCCGGAGTCCCCTGGCTCTGAAAAGACGCTCCCCCGCGTCCCCTTCACCGAAACAATGCACCACTCAACAGCCGTTAGATGGGGTCTGCCTTTGGATGGATGGCGGACGATGGACTTGACCTGGTTGACGTGGCCAAAACTTAGTTTTGTCGACCTGCCTCTCTTGCCCAGGATAGTCGTTGACGTCCCGGCTTGCTTCGTGAACTCGCTTGCGGGGACGACGTCAGATAGCGTCAAGACGCCACTGTCTAGTTCTCCCTGGAGTATCATGTTTGGCAGGCCTGTCCCCTGGTCGATGACGACCCGGCTCTTGAGCTGCGAGATGGGCCTCTGGAAGCGCGTAGGGTCGAGCCGAATCAGGCACCAGTCGCTTAGTTGGCCATGATCTCGTATGCCGTATCCGCGGGCATATGCGACGGTGCCGAAGACTCGCGTCTCCGGTTCTTCTCGATCCTTGATGAGTGCCAAGGCAGAATCTGCTTCCTGCACTTGGGTTTGGAGCGCCTCGAGCCGTGCCTGCTGCCGGCCCTCTTCCATAATCGCCCGCTGCAGGAGTTTCATGTGCTGATCCGCAACATTATCTCTGTAGCCTTGAAGCGTCTCTCGCTCCGCTTTGAACTTTGTGTTGCCTGGCTGGATCATAGCCTTGGAAGGGAGCGGGTTGGCGGTGGCCGCGGCTGGGCGAGTTGTCGGAAGGAGCTCGCCTGTCTCGTTGTCGCCGTAGCAGACGTGTCGACAAGTCAGCGCGTAGATGGTGTCGGTGTCGCTAGTATCGCGAAGAAGGACACCTTGGGTTCCCTCCACCGAGCGCTGGTCAATGGCGGCGATAGACGTGCCGATGTAGTCTGCGAACGGGTGGAGACAGTTGAAGACATAAGGGTAGGCGCCGGGCTCAAGTTGTAGGACATTTGGCGGGCCTAGCTTGATGAGGCGGCTTTCCTTGACTTCGCACTCAACACCTTCGAGGCCGTGGTGTTCGAGGATCAGCTTGCATTGGCAGACGATCGAGTGCGCGCGCTCCCAGGTCATCGAGCCCGGCTCGATATTGACAAAGAGAACCACGGGGAACTGGCTTGGTTCATCCTCTTGGTAGCCGATTCTCAGGATGTCGATGGAGTGCCACTCAGCCTCGTGGCGGGACAGGACATCCATGATGCGTTGCCTAAGAACATTGCTATTGTTCCACCCATCGACAATAGGGTGGTCCCCGACGTTCAGCAGCATTTTGCGGCAAGGGCTCGACCACATGCCCGGCCAGTTGTCGCGTCGCATAACCCAAGGGGCGGTGCTTGAGCGAGCAACGAGCCTGGGGCTTGATGGTAGCCCAAGGTAGTACATGCTCTGCTCCTCCTCACTGATAACACGGGGCAGAGCCATGACGCCTTGCTAGGACGACTTGCGCTGCGCGTATGATGGTACTAGGGAGTGCTTAAAAGAGTTGCATGTATATGTTAAAAGGCGTAAAGGACCTGTTGATGTGTTCGTACGCCTCAGGGTGCATGAAGAGATGTGTGTTGCATATGGAGGTCTGAGATGCATTGATCTCTTCTAACTCTTTTCCTAGAAGGGGAAGATCCCTACGACTATCCGTACACCTTAAATAGGTGCAAAGGGGGCCGTATTATAACACGGGTACCCATATCTTTAAAATTCTACGGGTACTTTTCTACGGGTACCTATAGAATTAGATTATTAAGCAATATACATATTATTATATTAATCTATACTTACTATAAGTATTTTTAACTTACGCTAAAAGTAGACTTCCTTTTTTTTTACTTAATTAATAATTTAAAAATACTTTCTTTTTAATAAAGTAAGATCTTTATTTTTTTAAGTATTTTTATTAATCTCCTTAGTTAAATAAAAGCTAAAAAAACCTTTTTTTTATACTTAAAAGGTTAATTTAAAGTTAGTTTTACTTTTAAAAAAGTATATTTAAGCTTAGCTTTTTTTACCGCTACTTTTTACCTTATTACTATAGTAATAACTATAGCTATAATATAACGCTTTAATTAATATATAGCTTTTATTATATTAATACTTTTTATTCTTTTTATTATACTATTTTTACTTATATTATTAAGCTTTTTTTATTTTTTATTAATACTATTAATATTATTAAGTAATTTAAAAGAAATAAAAAAATAAAGTAGCTTAGTATATATTTAGTTAATTTAATAAGCGTTTTATTTAAATAATAGCGGTTTAAACTATATATATATAAATAAAGTAAAGAGATATATATTAATCTTAATACTTATAAGCTCCTTTACTTTAACTAAATAAAGTAAATTACTTTTTAGTAAAGATAATTTAAAACTAAAATATAAATAAAAGCTATGTTAAATATAAAAGGTCTTAAAGTATATTTTATAAAAATAATAGTACTTATAAAAAAGTACTTATAAAATTTAAAAGATATAAGTACCTATATTATAATACAGCTCCGGTATAAAAGTACAGCTAATTAAAAAATATTAATATAAAGCCTTAATATATTAAGCTAGCTATCTATACCTTTATAAGTAAAAAAGTAGCCTTAAAGCTAGCTAGAGCCGTATTATAATATAAGTACTTATATCTTTAAAAATTTATAAGTACTTTTTAATAAGTACTTATAAAATTAAATTATTAACTAATATATATATTATTATACTAATCTATACTTACTATAAGTATTTTTATCTTATGCTAAAAGTAAACTTCCCCTCTTTTTACTTAATTAATAATTTAAAGATACTTTCTCTTTAATAAAGTAAGATCTCTATTTTTTAAGTATTTTTATTAACTTTCTTAATTAAATAAAAGCTAAAAGAGCTTTTTTTTTTGCTTAAAAGGTTAATTTAAAGTTAGTTTTGCTTTTAAAAAAGCACATTTAAGCTTAGCCTTTTCTACTACTACTTCTTATCCCGCTACCGCTATAATAACTATAGCTATAACTATTATAGCTATAACTACTATAGCTATAATATAGCGCTTTAATTAATACGTAGCTTTTATTATATAAATACTCCTTATTCTTTTTATTATATTACTTTTACTTATATTATTAAGCCTTTTTTATTTTTTATTAGTACTATTAGTACTATTAAATAATTTAAAAAAAGTAAAGAAATAAAGTAGCTTAGTATATATTTAGTTAATTTAATAAGTGTTTTATTTAAATAATAGCGGTTTAAACTATATATATATAAATAAAGTAAAGAGATATATATATTAGTCTTAATACTTATAAGCTTCTTTACTTTAACTAAGTAAAATAAACTACTATTACAAGCTATACTATAAAAAGAGCTATAGTTATACTATAGTAAATAACCTAAAGTTAGGCTAATATATAGCTAAAGTTATATAAGACTTTACCTAAACTTAGCTTAAGTTCGACTTAAACTTAACTTAAGTACGGGCTACTTAAGCGACCCTTATAAAGTATAAAGTTATATAGCTTAGATAAAGATTTCCCCTTTCCCTCTTTAGCTTTAAATAAATAATTATTTAGCTATATACTATTAAACTAAGTATATATAGGCCTTTAATATATTTAAAGCTCTTTTTAAATAAGGTTATATAACTTAAAAAGAGACTTACTAATAATAATATAGCATAAGTAAAAAAGCTACTTAGTATAAAAAGGTGTTACGGGCTAGGCCCTGGATTAGGCCCGGGCTGCGCCCGTGCAACCGACCCTTAATAGGCGTGGTTAATTAACTAGCTAGCAGCTTAGTTAATTCGTCTTCTTTTGCCGTGCGCTTAGCGCACTACCTGCCGCAGCGGGTAGATTAAATAGCTACCCCGTAGCAACGAATAGTAGTATAACCACGTGCTATAGCTTTATTAAGGCCGACCCGTTATAGTTAACTAAGCTATAATAAAGGGTCTTAGGTTCGAGACCTGCCGACGCACTAGTAAGGACGGCCTAAGCTTATAGCCACGAGAGAGCTGCTAGCTAGGGGAGACGACTTATTAGCCCTGCTTAAAGGCGGCGGGGTAAAGAGGGGGTAGTATTACGGGCTAGGCCCTGGATTAGGCCCGGGCTGCGCCCGTATAACCGACCCTTAATAGGCGTGGTTAATTAACTAGCTAGCAGCTTAGTTAATTCGTCTTCTTTTACCGTGCGCTTAGCGCACCACCTGCCGCAGCGGGTAGATTAAATAGCTGCCCCGTAGCAATAAATAGTAGCATAACTACGTGCTGTAGCCCCGTTAAGGCCGACCTGTTATAGAGATTAAATAGCTGCCCCGTAGCAACGAATAGTAGCATAACTACGTGCTATAGCCCCGTTAAGGCCGACCTGTTATAGTTAACTAAGCTATAATAAAAGGTCTTAAGTTCGAGACCTGCCGACGCACTAATAAGGACGGCTTAAGCTTATAGCTATAAGAGAGCTGCCGGCTAAGGAAGACGACCTATTAGCCCTGCTTAAGGGCGGCGGGGTAAAGAGGGGGTAGTATTACAGGCTAGGCCTTAGATTAGGCCCGGGCTGCGCCCGTATAACCGACCCTTAATAAGCGTGGTTAATTAACTAGCTAGCAGCTTAGTTAATTCGTCTTCTTTTACCGTGCGCCTAGCGCACTACCTGCCGCAGCGGGTAGATTAAATAGCTGCTTTATAGTAACGAATAGTAGCATAACTACGTGCTATAGCCCCGTTAAGGCCGACTTATTATAAAGGGTTACGCTTAAAGGGGGTAAAAGAGAGGGCTAAAAAAGGCTAATATTTAAATAAAGGTTAAATAAGCAATCCTTTTATTATAAATAAGGGCTATTAAAATAAGCTACTAAGTTTAAGCAAGCTAGTAATAAATTTAATAGCTAATAAGCTAATTTAAAGCTTTAATATAAAAGCTAAAAAAGATAATAAGGATATATATATAAAAAGGGGCCGGCCTATTAACTAGCGGCTTAATACTACTTTATAATATAATAGCGGGTGCTATAACGCTTATAATAAAGAAGGAAGCAATAAAAAAGAAAGACTTATAAAAGCTACTTTTAGCGCTAAGGAAGTTTAATAGCTAATATCGCTACTTTACGCCTTAAGTATAATATATATAAAAAAAGTATAAGATTAACTAAGACTTCTTTTTAAGCTTAAAGGAGGTTTTTTACTTAATTTATAACTACTTAAATATAAAGCTATAATAGACTATAGCGACTTACTATAATACTAAAGCGGATTAAGGCTATAATTAATAGGAGTTCTTTAAGTACCTTAACTTAATTTACCTTAACGTTAATATTTAATCGTGGGCTATAGCGGCTATCCGTATAATTAAGTAAGGCGAGAACTAAACGTTCGCGGCATTCCTCTTAAAGTTCGAATAAAGGCTCTTTAAGGCAGGAGGGGGGTCGTAGCTATATAATATATAAATCGTATTTTTAAAAGGCGCCTTAAGTCTTCGCTTTTAAAAAGCACTTACGATAGTAAATCTCTTAACTTTAAGCTTCTTAGTATATATTAATTAAGTAGCGTAGATCGCGGTAAAGCTAAAAAGGGTTTAGTAAATAAAGTAGCTATTTTAAGGCTAGAAGAAAGTAATAAAAGGGGGGGCTTAAGACTAAAAGAACTTTAAGGGCAATACCTTAATAAGTAAAATTAACGCTACGACTTAATTAAGGGGAGGATAAAGCTAGCTTAATATATAAAAGTATTTCGCTTATAAGATAATAAAGTATATTGCCTGCTTTTATAAAAAGAAGAAAGAAGGAACTTTATAAGTAGCTATAGCTATAATTAAAAAAGTAATTAAAGTAAATTCCGAATTAAGAAAAGAGGAACCTTAATATAAAGTTAAATATTAAAAGTAATAAAAAGATAGTAAATAGCTTAAAGGTTAATAAAAAGGCATCTTATACTAAACTTAGTACTACTTAAAGTTAGTATTAATAAAAAAAGGGGCTTAATATACTTATAGATATAAGCTATAACTACTATACTATAATAAGTAAAAGTATAGTAATAAAGCTATAAATACCTTTTATAGATAAAATAAGGAGGCTATTATAGCCTTTTTTTAAAGGACGTACTAATACTTTAAATAAAAAGAGTTATAGCGTTTAAGATAAAGATTAATAAGCACTTAAAGTAGATATTCGCTTATATAGTACTAAATTTAAGCTATAATATGTTCTTAAGGAGACTATAAATAAAGAAGAATAAGGTAGTTTATAACGTTAAGGGAGAGCGGATGTAGTATAAAAAAACGGGGATTTAGATCGGCCTTTAAGGCTTTAAAGAAGCTATAAAGATCGCGAATATTTAAGAAGCAAAGCTAGTAAGCGCCTTTATCTTCGCAGCGGAGTATTAATAAAAAAAGGCCTAAAGGGATAGTTAAGGGCGGCGACGAACGTTTAATATAAAGGCGGTTATAATAAAGGATATAAAAAGGGCCTTTTAGCTAAAGACGCTTATTAACTTAATAGATTACGTCCTAGCTTAAGTACTATAAGCCTACTTAAATCTCTTCGCACTTATAAAAGCGCTTAAGTAGCCTTTATTCTAACTAAGCGTAGACTATAAGATTTACCTTACCTTAAATAAAGATAATAAGGAGCCGCTACTACTATAAGGGCCTTTATATAATATATTAAAAGAAGAACTCCTTATCCTCCGGAGAACCTTAAATAAGTTACTAAAAATAAACTTAATCCGCTTAAGTAGCTTAGTAGCTATAGCGGTAGTATTATTTATAAGAAAAGCTAATAGCCGCTTATGCTTTTATTATAACTACTAAGCCTTAAATATAATTATAAAAAGGGATTAGTATACGCTATTATTAATTATAAAAACGCGATAAATACTAGCAAAGGTATGTTAGTTTATAAAACTTAACGTTATCGCGGCGTTTTATAAGATTAAAATCGCAAAGGGCTATAAGTTTAAAATAGCCTTTTAAACGAGGTTTAGATTATTTAAGTAATAAGTATGCTTATTTAACTTTATAAGGACGCTAGCTACCTTTTAATACTATATTAACTAGGTTTTAAAGGATTACCTTTATAAGTTTATTATAGTATATATAAATAACGTTTTAATTTACTTATTAAGGTTACTCCGCGATTACTAAAATAAAGTCGTAAAAGTGCTTAAAAAGCTATAAAAAGTAAGCCTTATATTAAACCTATAAAAATACGACTTTATAATAAAAAAAGTAAAGTACTTAAGTTTAATTATATAAGCTAAGGGTAAGGTCCGATACGACTTAAAGAAGATTTAAGCTATTAAGACGTAAAAGGCGCTAAAGAATATAAGGGGCGTTTAAAGCTTCTTTAAGTTCGCAAACTACTACCGCGCGTTTATTCCGCTTTACGCTAAGGCCTCGCAATACTTAAATAGTCTTTATAAGAAAAACGCACTTTTCTTATAAACTAAGGAGCACTAAGCCGCGTTTAAGTTTATCTAAGAGGTATTTTATAATATACTAATATTATAGTTATACGACCTTAATAAAGAGATATACTTAAAAGCGGACTACTTTAAGTATACGATAAGCGGTATGCTTATAAAAGTAAGGCCAGACGGAATATAATATTTAGTAAGCTTCTTTACGAAATAACTTAATATAGTAAAGTATAACTACTTAATCTATAATAAGGAATTACTTGCGATTATAAGGTGCTTAAACTTTTAAAAGGCAAAGCTATATAATATACTAGCGTTTATAGTGCTAATAAAATATAATAATTTAAAGTACTTTTTAATAAAAAGGAAGTTAAATAAAAGATAAAGTAAGTAAGTAATAAAGCTTACCTCTTATAACTTTATATTAAAGTACCGCTTAAAGAGGTTAGTAGTAATAACTAATACCTTATTGCGATAAGACTAAGATAAGCCGGAAAGTATATTTAATAAAAAGGAGATAAGACGTATAGTTTAAATAATTTTAAATAACGTATAGCTAATAAGATGTTAAGTCCCCTTAAGTAGCGAGTATATAAACCTCTTACGATAATTAATATAAAAGGAGCGTATAGTTATAAAAATATAAGTAAGGGAAGAGAAAGTAAGGTTAATCGCTTATATAAGTAAAGCGGGCGACTTTATATTATAGGCCGAAGGCGGAGTAAATAAGGGTAGAGTTTAGCTAAAACTTAACTTAAACTTAAGCTAAGATACGCCCGAAAAATAAGCACGACTAGCTTATATATTCGATAAGTAAGAGATATAGAATTAATAAATAGCGATATTATAAAAGGATAAAGAGTATTAAGTAGTGTTTTAAGTAATATAAAATAGCGATTAATCGCTAGCCTTAAAGTAGTAACTAAAGGTTTAAGTAAGTAAATATATAATTAATATAAGAAGACGCCTTCGCTTTAAAGACCGCCTTTAAGTACTAAGTAAGGCTTAATACCTTAAGGGGGGGGAGGATAAAAAGTTAAACGAACTTTAAGTATTAATCGCTTAGCGTATATATAACTTAATAGCAGTAAGATACTTAAGGCGTAAGGGAATGCTTATAATACTAGCTTAAGAGTTCTTTTAGCTAGGCTAGTTATTAACTATATACTAGCTTATCGCAAACTACGGACTATATAAAAGAGGCTATATTTAAAAATAACTTTAAAAAGGGCTCCTTTAACTATTACCGCCTTTTATATAGCTATTTATATACTTAACGATAGACTTTATAGTCGACTTACCGCTAATAAAAACTAAAAGGTCCCGGAACCTTTAAGTAATAATAGATAAGCTAATAAAAGCAATAACTTTAAAAGCAATACTAACAATAAGAGTAATAATATATATTATTAAGTTTTTATAATCCTACTTCCGCTTTTATAGAATATTAAAGTTTATTATTTTAAACTAAAAGACGAACTAAATAAGGCAATTTTTATAAGAATTCTATTAATAGACTAAGGTTTAAAGGAAACTAAGTTTAGCCTATTACCTATAAACTAATAAAGCAATAAAGCGCGCGAACTAAAAAGTATAAGCATACCTCTATATATACGTTTACTATAAGTAAGACGATTAAAGGGTATAGCTACTTTACGCTTAAGTGGCACTTAATAATTAAGTAGTATCGATAATAGGCATAAGCCCTTTTTTTACTATATATAAGTACGATATTAAGCCGATTTAGATTATATAAAAAGAGGGACCGCTTATACTAAACGTAAAAGGCGTATAGACCCTTATATAAAGGATAAAGGAGGTCGCCGACTTCCTTTAAACGGCGATCGCCGCGTTATAAGTAAGATAAGAGAAGATAGCAAACCGGTTATATACGCTAGCGGAGAGGCTTTAAATAAGCAATAAGGTATAGCTAAATATAAAGAAGTATACTATAAATAGACCTTACTAAAAGCTCGATTAGCTATACTAAAAGTATATTATAATAAAGGTAATTAGCTTATATATAATAAAACTTAATATACTAAGGAGGGTCTATAAAAAACTATATATAAAGTTTTTTTACTATATAGCGAATAACCCCTTACTTAGCTAAGTAGTTAACGACTATTAGCTACCGCTAGTAATTAAGGAAGATAATAAACTAAAGTACGTTATAAAATTTTTTAATAAGCTTAGTAAAAACGAATTAAAAAGGGGAGGCAATACTAAGTCTTAGTAAAGTAGTATAGGTATGCTAACTTAATATAGTAGCTAATTAGCGACTTTTAAAATATAATCGCCTTAAAGGAATTTAAAGAACGGTATAGTAGCATAATAAAGAATAATAAAGGTAAAGTAAAAAGACGATAGTAAGCTAAGTAAGAGAGTAAGAGATAAGATAAAGGAGTTAGTAAAGAAAAAGACGAAACTTAAGAAAAATAAAAGAAAAGTTTCGGGCTACGCTTAGTAAGCATTAAGACGATTTTAAACAATAAATATAAAGAAGATATACTATAAATATATATTAAGTAAGGATAATAACTAAATAGATAATAAATATAATAAGATATAATAAGATATAAAGTAAATATAGATAAAATATATAAGGAACTAAGTTAATAGTAAGTAGCTTACTTACTATTAACTAATATTAATAAATTAACTTTAAATATTAAGGTATATTTAAGCTTAACGCGCTATAGTAGCGGCGCGGGCTAACTCTATATACTATAGTAATTATTAATAATATCCTTTTAGCTAGTATATATTAAAGATCGAAGAATATATATATAAGTTAGCGCGATAGTCCTTAAACGTCTTTTAAGACGTATAGTCTTAAAGCGCGTTAGCGGCGGCAACTATATTACTAGTATATTAATATCGCGTTAGCGTTATATTATATAAAGTCTAAAAATAAGGATATATAAGTAAATAACGTAATCTAGCGCGGGCGTAAGTAAAATAGTTAGAGGCTTAAAGCAAGGCTTAATTTTAATAAGCGCTATACTAAGTATTTATATTAAGAGACGCTATATATCTAATATATATAAGGTAAGGGGGGCGCCGTATAGTAGTGCTATATATTACGCTCCGCTTACTAAGCAACGGCGGCGGGCGTAAAGACTAACATAAGGGCGGTAGCGTATAGTTACTAAGTATATTAAGGGGCGCCGGATAGGTAGACGCTTATAAAACGGCGGGAGATAAAGCGCGGGGAGTTATAGTAGATATATTAAGGCGCGGCGTAACGAAGCTATTATAAGAAAGGGCGCGCGTATAAGTAAATTAGTAATTAAAAAAAGAAAAAAGAGAAAAAAAAGAAAGAGAAAGAAAAAAGGTATTTATGCTTAAAGACTATAAGCGGCGGGAAGGTAAGATATACTTTAAGCACTAATTTTAGCAGTAAGCTAAGGAGAAATATTATACTACCTTAGCGCTACTAAAAATAACGTAGCGGCGCGGATAAGTAAGCGTATAATATATTTAATGCCTTAATATAACGTTATTTAAGGAAGGCGTTAGTATATAATTATAAGTATAATAAGGATAACTATACCGATTAACGTTAAGCGCGGAGTAAGAAAGCGGGGCGCTAACGTTATATACCTTAGTATATAATAGCTTAAAAGGGGGATAGTATTATAAGCTATATTATAAGAAGAGCTATAGTTATATTATAGCGAATAACTTAAAGTCAGGCTAATATATAGCTAAAGTTATATAAGACTTTACTTAAACTTAAGCTAAGTTTAACTTAAACTTAACTTAAGTACGGGCTACTTAAGCGACCTTTATAAAGTATAAAGCTAGCTATATAGCTTAAATAAAGATTTCCCCTTTCTCTTTCTACCTTTAATAAATAATTATTTCGCTATATGCTATTAAACTAAGTATATATAGGCCTTTAATAACTACGTCTTAATAAGAATAATTTAAGATTAAAATATTAGTATAAGCTATATTAAATATAAAAAGTCTTAAAGTATACTTTATTAAAATAACTAAAGTAGTAATTTATTATACTTATTAATTATACTAATTATTAAAACTTATTATTTTAATTAATTTTAATTGCTTAAATTTTTTAAAAACTCCTTTTTTTTACTTTATGTTTTAAGGAAAATAATTAACTTTTCTTCTTTTTTTACTTTCTTTTTTAATAAAAAAATAAACTCCTTTTTTTTATTGCCTTTATATTCTTATTTATTGTTTTAGCGTTACTCTTTTTTTTATATCTTTTTAATAAATACTTATTAATCGCGCTTTATTATTTTAAGGCGCTTTTACTGCTTTTTATAGTAGTCTTAAAAGTAAAATAAAGCTTCCTTTTTATCCTTACTAAGACCTATAAAATTATACTATATATTAAACTTAAACGCTATAAATAATTAGTATAAATAATTAATATAAAAATAAAGATATAAAAACTTACTTACTTTTTTAAATATTATAAAAAACTAATCTTAGTATCTTAATATATTAATAATATCTTTAAGTATAACTATTTTTTACTTTAAGATAGTAATATGCTTTAATATAGTTAAGATATAGCTAATAGCTATTTTTAATTAGTATAAAAATAAGTATAATTTAAGTATTAATATACCTTAAAATATTATTAAAAGTATACTTTTTAAATACTCTTAAAGCATATTTATCGCTATAGCTTATATATAGTAGCTACTATACTTAAAAGTAAGGTTAAAAATAATCTTTTAAATAAGTCGTATAAATAATACTTAAAGAATAATTAGTTAAGTAGATTTTTAAAGTTATTAAATTTCTTATAAAGTATAAGCGATAAAAAAGTTAGTATTAAAAAAAAACTTATTACTAAGCTTAAACTATCTTTTTGAAGGTATAACTCTTAATAGACTATTACTATTAAAGAGTTATTTACTACCTTTTTAAGGCCTTTTACCTTTAAGCGGCTACTTACTTTTTATAAGCGGCTGCTTACCTTTAATAAGCGGCTGCTTACCTTTAATAAGCGGCTACTTACTTATAGTAAATTAATTCTTAAGATTCTTTTTTTACTTACCGCTTAGTAAATTTAAAAAGTTATTTAAGCTTAGATTAAATTTATTACCTTATATATTTAATATATTTTAAATTATAACTTAAAGCGGCGTAAATATAAATACTACGGATTAAGCTATTAAGTAAAAAGATTATTTAAATTAATTAAAATAAGCTAAATATTAATAATAAAAAACTTATTATTATTATTATATTAATAAAGTTCGAAAAGTATAATATAAATTAAAGAAATAATATAAAGTTAAGAATAGTGAAAGGCGCTAAGAAATAGCTAATAAGCGCGCTAAAAAAATCACTTAACGATTTACTTAATTAATTAAAGCGCTTTAAAAAAGTAAAGCATAAAAAGTAAATTTTTATCTTTATATTACTATTAAAAAATTCTCTCTCTTTCTTTCCTTATCTATATTCTATAATAATAATAAAATAAAGTAAATAAGTAATACTTAATTATAGTATCTTACCTTTTGCTTTTTTAATTTATTTTTACTTTTATAATACTATAGTTTGCATTTTCTTAATATAAATAGTAGTAGTTTATATATATAAGGTAAAATTTTAAGCTTTTTATACTAATCTTTTATACTAATTAGTTTCTTTTTAAGCCGCTTACTTAAGTCTACTTTAAAAAAAAGAAAGTTAATAAATAAGCTTTTAATAAACGCCTATATAAAGAAATTGCATAATTAAGTTAAAAGTATAATAAAAAATAAGTAGCTATTACGGGCTATGCTATAAAAAGAGCTATAGTTATACTATAGCGAACGACTTAAAGTCGGGCTAATATATAGCTAAAGTTATATAAGACTTTACTTAAACTTAGCCTAAGTTCGTATTACGGAACGTAAGATATAAGCGCTCCGGCCACTTATATATCGGTATATAAGATATAAGCATATAGACGATAATTAACGTCCCGACCCCTAACTAAGGCCGGGGCGAGACCTTTTAGCAGTGTGGTATTATCGCACTATTTCTTTATAGCAAATAGTAGCAATTCTTTTAGCGTAGGTTCGATCCCCGCGCGAGAAAGTAGACCTATAAGTCCGTATAGAAATAAGGCTCCCCCTAGGCGCGCGTGATAATATAAGCGTGCGCAGCTTCTAGCTACCGGCTTAATAAACCGGGGAGGTCCCGTCTTATAGACAACGAGGACGTTATTGTCTTTCCTTTTAAGGCGGCAATTATTACGGAACGTAAGATATAAGCGCTCCGGCCACTCGTATATCGGTATATAAGATATAAGCATATAGACGATAATTAACGTCCCGACCCCTAACTAAGGCCGGGGCGAGACCTTTTAGCAGTGCGGTATTATCGCACTAATTCTTTATAGCAGTTTAACTTAAACTTAACTTAAGTATAGGCTACTTAAGCGACCTTTATAAAGTATAAAGCTATGTAGCCTAAATAAAGATTTCCCCCTTCCTTTTTTAGCTTTAAATAAACAATTATTCGGCTATATACTACTAAACTAAGTATATATCGGCCCTTAAAATATTTAAAGCTCCTTTTAAATAAAGTTATACGACTTAAAAAGAGACTTACTAACTATAATATAGCGTAAGTAAGAAGCTTACTTAGCGTAAAGGGGCTATGCTTATAAGGCTTAAGAAGGAGGGCTAAGAAAGGCCGATATCTAAACGAGGGTTAAATAAGCAATCTTCTTACTATAAGTAAAGGCTATTAAAATAAGCTACTAAGTTTAAGCAAGCTAGTAGTAAATTTAATAGCTAATAAGCTAGTTTAAGGCCTTAATATAAAAGCTAAAAGAGACGGTAAGGATATATATATAAGGAGGGGCCGGCTTATTAATTAGTAGTTTAATACTACTTTATAATATAATAGCGGGGGATATAATACCCGCAATAAAGAAGGAAGCAATAAAGAAAAAGGACTAGCGGAAGCTACTCTTAGCGCTAAGGAAATTTAACGGCTAGCAGCGCTACTTTATACCTTAAGTATAATATATATAAGAAAAGTGCGAGATCGACTAAGACTTTTTCTTAAGCTTAAAGGAGGTTTTTTACTTAATCTATAACTACTTAAATATAAGGCTATAGTAGACTATAGCGACTTATTATAACACCGGCGCGGATTAAGGTTACGATTAATAGGAATTCCTTAAGTACCTCGATTTAATCTACCTTAATATTAATATTTAATTATAAGCAGCGGCGGCTATCCGTATAATTAAATAAAAAGAGAACTAAACGTTTGCGGCGTTCTTCCTTAAGTTTAAGTAAAGGCTTTTCGAGGCGGGAGGGGGGTTATAGCTATATAATATATAGATCGTGTTTTTAAAAGGCGCCTTAAGCCTTCGCCTTAAAGAGGCACTCGCGATAATCGACCTCTTAACTTTAAGCTTCTTAGCGTATACTAATTAAGTAGCGTAAATCGCGGTAAAGCTAAAAAAGGTTTAGTAAACTAAGTAGCTATTTTAAGGCTAAAAGAAGGTAATAAGGGGGGTAACTTAAGACTAAAAAGACTTAAAAGGTAATACTTTAATTAGTAGAATTAACGCTATAACTTAGCCGGGAGGAGGATAAAGCTAGCTTAATATATAAAGGTATTTCGCTTATAAGGCAATAAGGTATATCGCTTACTTTTATAAAAAGAAAAAAGAAGGAACCTTATAAGTAGCTATAGCTATAACTAAGGAGGTAACTAAAATAAATTCCGATTTAAGAAAAGAGGAACCTTAGTATAAAGTTAAGCGCTAAAGAAGAAGGAGAAATAGTAAATAGCTTAAAGGTTAATAAAAAAGCACCTTATGCTAAACTTAATACTACTTAAAGTTAGTATTAATAAAAAGAAGGGGCTTAATATACTTATAAATATAGGCTATAACTATTATACTATAATAAGTAAGGGGGTAGCGATAAAGCTATAAATACCCTTTACGGATAAGATAAGGAGGCTGCTATAGCCTTTCTTAAAGGATATACTAACGCTTTAAATAAAAGGGATTATAGTATTTAAGATAAAGATTAACGGGCACTTAAAATAAATATTTGCCTATATAGTACTAGAGTTAAGCTACGATATATTTTTAAGGAGACTATAGATAAAGAAGAATAAGGTAGTTTATAATACTAAAGGGGATTAGATTTAGCATAAAAAAGCGGGGATTTAAATCGGCCTTTAAGGATTAAAAGAAACCGCGAAGATCGCGAATATTTAAGAGGCGAAGCTAGTAAGCGCCTTTATCTTTATAGCGGAGTGCTAATAAAAAAGGGCTTAAAGGGATAACTAAGGGCAACGATAAGCGCTTAACGTAAAGGCAGTTATAATAAAAGATATAAAAAGGGCCTTTTAGCTAAAAACGCTAGTTAACTTAGTAAACTATATCCTAGCTTAAGTACTATAAGCTTATTTAGACCTTTTCGCACTTATAAAAGCACTTAAGTAACCCCCGTTCTAACTAAGTATAGACTATAAGATTTATCTTACCTTAAATAAGGATAGTAAGAAGCCGCTATTACTATAAGGGCCCTTTTACGATATATTAAAAGAAGAACTCCTTATCCTTCGGAAGACTTTAAATAAGCTACTAAAAGTAAACCTTATCCGCTTAAGTAGTTCGTTAGCCGCGGCGCCGGTATTATTTATAAAGAAGGCCGATAGCTAACTACGCTTTTATTATAATTACTAAGCCTTAAATATAATTATAAAGAGGGACCGGTATACGCTACTATTAATTATAAAAACGCTAAGGATACTAATAAAAGCACGTTAGTTTACGAAACTTAATATCGTTATAGCGTTTTATAAGATTAAAATTATAAAAGGCTATAAGTTTAAGACGGCCTTTTAAACGAGGTTTAAACTATTTAAATAGTAAGTATACCTATTTAGCTTTATAAGAACGCCGGCTACCTTTTAACGCTATATTAACTAAGTATTAAAGGATTACCTTTATAAGTTCGTTATAGCGTATATAAATAACGTTTTAATCTACTTATTAAGGTTGCTCCGCGACTATTAAGATAAAGTAGCGAAGGTGCTTAAAAAGTTATAAAAGGTAGGCCTTATACTAAACTTATAAAAATATAACTTTATAATAAAAAAAGTAAAATACTTAGGTTTTATTATATAAGCCGGGGGTAAAGTCTAGTACGACTTAAAGAAGATCTAAGCTATTTAAATATAGTAAGCGCTAAAGAATATAAAGGGCGTTTAAAGCTTCTTTAAGTTTATAAACGTAACGTTCTTATAAACTAATAAGCACTAAGCCGCGTTTAAGTTTATTTAAAAGGTATTTTATAACGCGCTAGTACTATAGCTATATAACCTTAAAAGGGAAATATACTTAAAGGCAGACTACTTTAAATATATAATAAGCGGCGTGCTAATATAAGTAAGACTAAATAAAATATAATACTTAGTAAGCTTTTTCTTAAAACGACTTAATATAGCGGAGTATAATTACTTAATTTACGATAAGGAGTTACTTATAATTATATAATACTTAAACTTTTAAGAGGTAAGGTTATATAATATATTAGCGTTTATAATACTAATAAATTATAAGAACTTAAAGTACTTTATAATAAAAAGGAAGTTAAATAAAAGAAAAAGTAAATAAGCGATAAAGCTTACCTTATATAACTTTATATTAAAATACCGCTTAAGGAGGTTAGCGGTAATACTTAATACTTTATTACGCCGTAATTAAGATAAGCCGGAAAGGGCATTTAATAAAAAGGAAATAAGATATATAGTATAAATAATCCTAAATAGCGCGCGATTAATAAGATATTAAGTCCCTTTTAGCGGTAAGTATATAAACCTCCTATAATAATTAGTATAAAAAGAGCGTACTATTATAATAATATAAAAAAGGGAAAAGAACGTAGGGTTAATTGCCTATATAAGTAAAGCGGACGACCTTATACCTTAAGATAAAGGCGGGGCGAACGAGGGCGGAGTTCGGCTAAAACTTAACTTAAACTTAAGCCGAGACGCGCTTAAGGAATAAGTATAACTAGCCCGCGTATTTAATAAGTAGGAGATATAAAAGCAGAAAATAGCAATACTATAAAAGGATAAAAAGTACTAAGTAGTATTTTAAGTAATATAAAACGGCAACCGGTCGCTTACTTTAAAATAATAATTAAAGGTTTTAGTAAGTAAGTATATAATTAATATAAAGGGGCGCCTTTGCTTTAAAGACTAACTTTAAGTATTAAGTAAGGCTTAATACCTTAAAGAGGGGGAGGATAAAGAGCTAAATAAGCTTTAAGTATTAATCGCTTAGCGGATATACGATTTAATAATAGTAAGATACTTAAGGTATAAGGGGATACTTATAATACTAGCTTAAAAGTTCTTTTAGCCGGGCTAATTATCGATAGTATACTAGCTTATTACGAACTATAAGCCGTATAATAAGGGGTATATTTAAAAGCAACTTTAAAACGAGCTTCTTTAATTATTACCGCCCTTTATATAGCCGTTTATATACTTAATAATAAACTTTATAGTTAACTTACTGCTAATAAAAACTAAGGGCTCTTAAAACCTTTAAGTAATAACGGACTAGCTAATAAAGGCGATAACTTTAAAAGCGATACTAATAATAAAAGTAGTAGTATATACTACTAAGTTCTTATAATCTTACTTTTGCTTTTATAAAATACTAAAATCTATTATCTTAAATCGAGGGATAAACTAAATAAGGCAATTTTAAAAGGAATTTTACTAATAAACTAAGGTGTAAAAAAAACTAAGTTTAGCTTACTACCCGCAGATTAATAAAGCAATAAAGCGCGTAAACTAAAAAGTATAAGCATACCTCTATATATATATTTACTATAAGTAAGATAACTAAAAGGTATAGCTACCTTACGCTTAAGCGGCGCTTAATAATTAGGTAGTGTTGATAATAAGTATAAGCCCTTTTTTCGCTATATATAGGTATAATATTAAGCCGATTTAGATCGTATAAGAGGAGGGACCGCTTACGCTAAACGCGGAGAGTATATAAAGCCTTATATAAAAGATAAGGGAAGTCGCTAACTTCTTTTAAATAGCGATCGCCGCGTTATAAGTAAGGTAAAAAAAGATAGCGAACCGGTCTTATATACCGGCAGAAAGACTTTAAGTAAGCGATAAGGTATAGCTAAATATAAGAAAGTATATTATAGATAGGCCTTATTAAAAGCTTAACTAGCTATATTAAAAGTATACTATAATAAAAGTAGTTAGCTTATATATAGTAAAACTTAATATACTAAAAAGGGTATATAAAAGACTATATATAGAGTTCTTTTACTATATAGCGGATAACCTCTTACTTAGCTAAGTAGTCGACGATTACTAGCTACCGCTAGTAATTAAGGAAGACGATAAACTAAAGTACGTTATAAAGAAGATTAAGTAAGCCTAGTAAAAACGGATTAAAAGAGGGAGATAGCGCTAAGTCTTAGTAAAGTAATATAAGTATACTAACTTAATATAGTAGCTAATTAGCGACTTTTAAGATATAATCGCTTTAAAGGAATTTAAAGGACGATATAGTAACGTAATAAAAAACGATAAGGGCGAGGCGGAAGGACGATAGTAAGCTAAGCTAGGGAGTAAGGAGTAAAATAAAAGAAGTAGCGGAAAAAAGGAAGAAAACCGGGAAAAATAAAAAGAAGTTTTAAGCTATACTTAGTAAACGTTAAGACGATTTTAAGCGATAAGTATAAAAAAGACACGCTATAAATACGTACTAAGCGTAGATAATAATAAAATAGATAAAGAATATAATAAGAAATAATAAGATATAAAGTAAATATAAATAGAATATATAAAGAACTATAACTTAATTAAAGCAAACTACTTACTACCCGCCGATACTAATAGATTAACTTTAAATATTAAGGTATATTTAAGCTTAGCGTGCTATAATAGTAGTATAAGCTAACTTTATATATTGCGGTAATTATTAGTAATATCCCTTTAGCTAGCGTTTATTAAGGATTAAAAAATATATATATAAGTTAGTATAGCAATCCTTAAACGTCCTTTAAGATATATAATCTTAAAGCGCGTTTATAGCGGCGACTATATTGCCGGTATACTAATATCGCGTTAGCGTTATATTATATATAGTTTAAAAATAAGAACGTATAAGCAAATAGCGCGATCCGGCGCGGGTATAAGTAAAGTAATTATAAGCGCGGGGCGAGGCTTAATTTTAATAAGCCTTATATTAAATATCTATATTAAGAGATACTATACGTTCGATATATATAAGGTAAGTAGGGCGCTATATAGTAGTGCTATATATTGCGCTCCGCTTACTAAGCAACGATAGCGGGCGCGAAGACTAATATAAAGGCGGTAGTATATAATCGCTAAGCGTGTTAAGAGGCGCCGGATAAGTAAACGCTTATAATATAGCGGGAGATAAGGCCTAGGGGGTTATAGTAAATATGTTAAAGCGCGGCGCGGTAAAGCTATTATAAGAAAGGGCGCGCGTATAAGTAAATTAGTAATTAAAAAAAACAAAATGTCTATCCGTCCGACTATATAAAAACATTGCGCGCTAGTTATTACATAGTTAGATAATTAACGTATATAGTAGTTATAGCGGATATATACTTTAATAGCTTCCTTATCTTAATATACCCGGTATAAGAGATGCGATAGTAAAAAACCCGCGTATATACTGCGGTAAAAGACCTATACCTCCGTTAGGAATCGAATAAGGTGCTACGCGGAAGCCGGGCTTATAACCACAAAATGTCTATCCGTCTAACTATGTAAAAACATTGCGCGCTAGTTATTATATAGTTAGATAATTAACGTATATAGCAGTTATAGCGGATGTGCACCTTAATAAAAAAGAAAAAAAAGAAAAAAGGGAGAGGGAGAGAGGAAAGGTATTTATACTTAAGGACTATAAGCGGCGGGAAGGTAAGACGTGCCTTAAGCACTAATATTAGCAGTAAGCGGAGGAGATATATTATACCGCCTTAGCGCTATTAAGGATAATATAGCGGCGCGGATAGGCGAGCGTATAATATATTTAATGCCTTAACGTAATATTATTTAAAGGAGGCGTTAGTATATAATTATAAGTATAACGAGGATAACTATACTAATTAACGCTAAGTATAAAGTAAGGGGGCGGGGCGCTAATATTATATACTTTAGTATATAACGGCTTAAAAAGGGGATAGTATTATAAGCTATACTATAAAAAGAGCTATAATTATATTATAGCGAACGACTTAAAGTTAGGCCGACGTATAGCTAAAGTTATATAAGACTTTACTTAAACTTAGCATAAGTTTAACTTAAACTTAACCTAGGTACGGGCTATATAAGCGACCTTTATAAAGTACGAAGCTATATAGCTTAAATAGAGATTTCCTCTTTCCCTTTTTAGCTTTAAATAAATAATTATTTAGCTATATACTACTAAACTAAGTGTACGTAGGCCCTTAATAGATATTTATATATTTAGCTTAAACTAGCTTTAAATAGTAATAAGATTAGTATTAAATAAATTAACTAATACTTTATATAATCGATTAATGCTTTATATAAAGTTAAAGTAAGAGGCCTCTTTTTAAAAAAGATAAAATCTTATAAAAGGTTTTAAGATAAAGATATTTAATCTTATAAGTTAGTTATAAGTAATAAAGCGTATATTACTTATAACTAGTAATAAAGATAGTATAAGCTATTTTTATTAGCTTAAGAAGTAGTTTAATAACCTTATAATTTATATAAGGTATAAGTTATAAATTAGTATATAAAAGTATATAAAGGTATATAAAAAGAAAGCCTTTTAGTAGCTTTAAAAAGGTATAAAAGAAGGTCTTTCCTCCTTTTTCCCTTAACTCCTTTCTTTTTCTTTTCTTCTTTTTCTTTAGCTAGTTTTAATATAAAAATTCCGCATAATAAGATACCCTTACTTTAATTAGTTTAGTAGTTAATATTAAGTCTTCTTCTCCCTTTCCGGCTAGTAAATTTAAACTAAATAAATTACGCCTTACTACTTAGTATATAAGAAATACTAAGAGTTCTATAATATAAAACTAGCTTATAAGAATCTTTATAAACTTTATAGCTTTAATAAAGAATACTTAGTATTTATATACTTAGTAAGTTTTTTAAGCTATTAAGGAAGAGAAAGGTATTTATTATAATTATATCTATTTAATTATAATAAATAAAAGAAGAATATCTACTTTTGCAATACTATAGCTAACTAATTAGCTATAGGCTAGTTTAAGGTATTTAAAACTTTCTTATCCTTTTAAAAGGTCTATAGATAGTAGTTCTATTTTAAAGATAAAGGCTCCCGAGCCTTATACTAAAGAATTAGCTAAGCTATAAAAGCTTATTACTTTTTTAAAGCTTATTTTTAGTTTTATCTTACTATAATAAATTAAAAAGTAATAAAGGTTATATTTATATTTAGTTGCTTATAAGGCTTAGTAGCAATATAGTTTAAACCGATTCTTAAGGACTATATAAATAATAGTCTTAAAGATAAGAATTTTAAGATAAGGAATATTTTTAAGAATTTCGATAACTTTAAAGAAGCTTTATAAAAAACGTTTAGGATTATAAATAAGCAATAATTAGCAAAGTATAAATTAAAAAGCCTTAAGTAAGTTATGTCTTTATCCGCTTATATAGCTCGATTTTAATAAATAACTTTTCAGTTAAAATAAGAAGACGATGCCCTTATAGCGACTTTTTATAAAGGTCTTAAAGAAAAAGTTAAAGACGAAATCTACTACTTAAATAGGCTAAAAATACTATTAAACTATATTAGTTTAACGTTCTAGATAAACGATAGGTAGTATAAACGCTAGTTGTAAAAAAAGCACTATTTAACTCTTAGCGGGGTTATTAAGAAACATACTAAAAAGTAATAGCGCGACTTAAGTAATATAATAAACTTAGATACCCTTAAAGTAAGCCCGCTAAAGCTTACTAAGAAAGCTATTCGATGCTTTAACTATATAAAAGAAGGCTATATCGTAAGAGATTATATTAAGAAAAGGAATTCCTTTAAAAGAAGGAATATACTTATTTATAAAAATAATACCCTTTTAGCTTATAATCTGCGATATACTTTACTATTACCTTCGATTAAGGATATTAAAGAAATCGATACTAAGCTTATTATACCGACCCTTAGTTTTTTTAAGACTAGTTTACTTATAAAGAGTCTTTATAAAAAAGAACTTAATAAAGAGATAAAGATAAAAGCTAAAAGCCTAAACGATTAATAAAAAAATACTTTTAAGACTAAGAATAATTATAAGCACGAAACTTCCTTATAGACTATTTACGCAGATAATAAAAACGCTCCTTATTTTAATACGAATTTAAATATAAAAGATAATAGTAGCTATAATCTTAAAGACTTTAAATTATAAGAAATAAATAAAGAGCCTTCTTTTAAGAAAAAAGATAGTAATAGGCCTTATGCTCCTTTTATAAAATATCTTAATATAGTTATTACTATTAAGAATAGGGCGTATAAGTAGTTATCTTAAACTAAATACTATAAAAATAACTACTTTATATATCTCTTAAATAAGTAAGGAAGTAGATAGTTTTTTAAACTAAGGAAAACTTTTAATAAACCCGCTATAATAACTAAAGAACTTACTATTAATACTAAGGTTTTTATAAAAAACCTTAAAGAAAATATTAAAGCTAATAAAAAGGAACTTATATAAGAAAATACTAATAACTAAATTAAAATTAAATAACTTTTACTCTTTAAGTAGTATAATAAAATAACTATCGAAAACTTTTAAAATAGTAACTTAGCTTTAACAAATAAGATAATTAAGCTAAAGAAAGATTATATATCTCTTTTTACGTATATTATTAATTTAATTAAAGATAAAAACAATCTTAAGAAAAAGAATAAGAAGCTAGCCGATAAGCTTAAAGAAGATATAGAATTCCTTAACCTAGCTATTAAAAATACGTTTAAACGATATAGCGAGTATTTTAAGACTAATTATAATCTTTATAAAAAGAATTATAATTTAGATACGCTTTTAAAAGCAAAGGGATTTTAAAAAGATATGCTTAAAAACTAGCTAAAAACATAGTAAAACGAGTATAATAACCTTAAACGATATAATAAGATAATTCGTACTAAAGGAGTTTTTATTAATAATACTATAATAGAAAATTATACTATTATTAAGGATTTAGTTTTTAAAGCTATTAAGAAGCTTAATAACTTAAATAAACTAGTTTTATAAAAAGAATTAACATCTACTAAAAAGTCGGTAAATAAGGTAAAAAACTAACGAGCTTAGGAATAATAAAGCTATTTCTTAGTAAAAAGAACTTACTTATATTAAATAATAATTCTTAAAGTATAAAAATAACCCTTTTATTAAAATTAAGAAGATATCGCCTTAACGTATTAGTAGATTGCGGTGCGATAAGTAGCTATATTTGCTTTATAATAGTAAATCATTAAAAATAACGTTATAAAAGAAAAGATAAGCCGTATATACTTCTTTTAGTAAAAGGATTACCCTTTAAGTATAATAATAGTAAGATTATACTAAAAACTAATCCTCTTAAGTATATAATTAAGAATTATAACTTTAAAGACTCTTTTAACGTTTTAGCTATTAGTTATAATATTATATTAAGACTACCCTTTTTATAGAAATATAATCTTATAATAAATTAAGATAAAGGCCTTTTAAGGTTTAAAGACAATACCTTAGATATTTCTCTTTATAGTTTAATAAAGAATAACCTTAAAACGAAACCCTTTAATAATTTAAATATAGTAATACTTAATAATAACTATATAAGGAATAGTAACGATAAGGATAATAAAGCTTCCTATATAAATATAAATATTATACGAATAAATATCGTAATAAAAAACGATAAGACAACTAGTACGACTAAAGATAAAGCAACTACGACTAGTATAATATTAGCGAAAATAACGCTAAACCTTAATAAAGAGACTAAAAGCCTTAAAGATAATTATAAAGCTATTAATAATTTATTAAAAGAAAATCTATAAAATACCTTAAAGGATATTAAGTAGCAATACCTTAAGTAAAAAGATAAGATTAAAAAGAAACGGAATAAGAAAAAGATTAAAAATAGAATACATAAAAATAGCTTATAGTATTTAGAAGGTACTATTAATTTAAAATACCTTAAAGAGCGAATATAGTATATAAGACGTTTAGAAGGTATTATTAACTTAAAATACCCTTAGAATTATAATTTAGAAATACTTAAAAATATACTAAAAATATATTTCGATATATTTACGCCGCTGCCTAAAGATAGATTACTGCTATAAAGTAGTTAAGATTATAAAATTAAGTTAAAAGAAGGCTTTAAGCTTAAATTCTATAAGATATATAACTTAGATAAGAATTATCTAAAGTTATTAAAAGAATATATTAATAAAAACCTATAAAGAGGTTATATTAAAGAGTTTAAATTAAAATATAAAGCTCTTATACTATTTACTCCGAAGAATAGTAAAGATAAAGAAAAAACTCGACTTTATATTTATTTTAAATAAATAAATAATAATATAATAAAAGACCGGACTTTATTACCTTTTATAAGCAAAATAAAAAATAGATCAGTTAATAGGTAGTAGTATACTAAGGTTAACCTTAAATCTACTTATAGCTAAGTATATATTAAAGAAAGAGACGAATTTAAAATAGCCTTTAGAACGCGATACGGACTTTACGAATTTTTAGTTATACTTTTAAGATTAACTAATATACCGGTAACTTTTTAAAAGAGACTTAATAGTATATTAAATCCTTATTTAAACCGATTCTATATAGCTTATTTAGATAATATTATTATAAACTTTAATATGCTAAAGTAATACTATAAAAAAGTCGATATAGTGCTAAAAGCGTTAAGAAAAGCTAGCTAATACATTTTACTAGAGAAATATAGCTTTTATATATAAAAAGTAGAATTCTTAAGGTATATAATTACTCCTTTTTATATAAGAATAGACCTTTAAAAGATTTTTATAATTAAAGATTAGCTAATTCTTATAAATATTAAGGAAATCTAAAGCTTTATAGGATATATAAATTATTATAGGAAGTTTATATCGGACTTTTCTAAGATAATTATACTAATACTATCGGTATTAAAGAAAGCTAAAACGGACCCTTTTAAGTAAAAGTTAAAAGCAAACGAAGCTTTTAAAAAGATTAAAGGATTATTTATTTAAGAACTTATATTAAATACTTATAATATAAAGAAGCCGTTAAAGTTAAAAACGGATGCCTTTAATTTTATAATATGTATATAGTTAAGCTAGCGCGATAAGAACTATATTTTCAAACCTATAGCGTTTTATTTAAAGAAGCTAGTAAGTATAGAGATTTATTACTTAATTTACGATAAAGAATTCTTAGCTATTATATATACTTTAAAAGACTTTTAGCATTATGTTTTTAGGAATAAATATAAACTTAAGGTTTATACGGATTATAAGAATATTAGTTATTTTGCTACGACGTAGTAGTTAAATACTAAGTAAATAAAATAAGCTAAGTTCCTTTTAAAATTTAATTATAAGATTATTTATAAGAAAGGTTTTAAGAATAACTAAGCTAATATAATTAGCCGATAATCGGACCTTAATAATAAAAAAGAGCTTTATAAAGAGACCTTATTATTTCTAAATAATTTATTATTTCTAAATAATTTATTATTTCTAAATAATTTATTATTTCTAAATAATTTATTATTTCTAAATAATTTATTACTTCTAAATAATAATAGTAATTTAGAGTTTAAAACGTTATATATACTATTTAATATATAAAGAGATCTTACTACTTTAAAATTACTTAAGAATTTTTATAAGAACCTAAATAAGAAAAGATATAAAAATCTTAAGTAAAGGTAAAAAATAGCGTTTTATAAGAATAAGCTATTCCTTACTTTAAAGACTACGAAAATAGTTATAACGGATTTTTATTTATACCCTTTATATAGATATTAAGGTATTATGAAAATATATAAGAAGATTAAAAACTATTATAATATCTATACCTTCTATAAGAAAGTCTAAGAAGTTATTAAGTTATGCGAAGTATATAATAAAAGCAAGGCTATATAATATAAGCCTTATAGTAACTTAATTCCTTTAAAAGTTCCTTTAAGACCTTAAGACTTAATAGCCTTAGACTTTATTATAAAACTACTAAAGTCTATAAATCCTATAACTAATATAAAATACGATTTTATTTTAGTTATAGTTAATCGTCTTATTAAGTATAGCTATTTTATTTTAACGTATAAAGCTATAGATATAAAAAAGTTTTCTTATACTTTTATAAGATATATTATAGCTAATCGAGGACTTCTAAGTTTAATTCCTTTAGATAAAGATTAGAAATTTAATTCGAATTTCTAGTAAGGTTTAATATAAGCCTTAAGTATAAAGTATAAATTTTCTACTACTTTTTACTTTATTATAGACGGAATAATAAAACGATTGAATTAAACGCTTAAGCAATACCTTAAAAGCTATATAAAGTATTAGTAGGATAATTAGCTTTTTAAATTACTTAAAGCATAGTTAGTATATAATACCTCTTATTATAAGTTTATTAAAAATACTCCGGTATTTACGAATTATAGCTTTACCCTTAAAGCTAATAAGTCTTCTTTACTTAAAGAGGTTATAGCTAAAAAAGCTATGTTAAACTCCGAGTAGTTAATTAGCTTATATAGATTTATAAAATCGGAATTAAAATATATTGCTAAGAAGATATCGTATTATTATAATAAGAGATAGTCTTTAAAACCTTCTTTATCTAAAAGCGATAAAGTATATCTTTTAATAAGAAATCTTAAGACTAATAGACTTAATAAGTCTTTAGATTAAAAAAAGATAGGACCTTTTAAAGTTATAGAGAAAATAAGAAAAGTTAATTATAAGTTAGAACTTTTAACTAGTTTACTTATATACCCTATTTTTTATATATCTTTACTAAAGCTAACTTTATAAGAAGCTAAGGTAGCTAAAGAGTTAGACTTAAAAAGAGTTAAAGAGAGCGAATATATAGTAAAAGCTATACTTATTAAGAAGATAGAAAATTAAAAATACTTTTATTTAGTAAAGTAAAAGGACTATCTTAATTCGGATAATACTTAAAAACCTATAAAGCACTTTAAAATACTTTAAGAAAAGTTATGGATTTTATTTAATAAAACCTTTAAAAGAAAGTATTAGCTTTTTTAAGCTAGGATTTCTTTACTATCTTAAATAATAAAAGTAAAAGGAAATCTAAATAAGATTTTTCTTTAAAAAAGATATATAAAGATAAAAGATTAGAATTTTCTTTAAAGAATTCTTAAGGTTAGTCTTTTTAAAGTAGAATTTCTTTAAATATTATAAATAGTTTCTTAAAAGGTTAAGAGTAACCTATAAAAAAGGACCGTTTATTTTTCTAGGTTTAAAAAGACCTTAAAGAGGGGAATATAGAACGGGAACCCTATCTTATTAATAATCCTAAGTACTAAAAGTACTAATATTTAGTAAAGTAAATACCGCTAAATATAAAGAAGTAACTAATAAAGTAAATACTACTAGTTACGAGTTATAACTATTAAAGTAAATACTCGTAGTTATAAGAAAAGATAATATAGCTTAATAGTTAAAGACGGCTAATATAAGCTATAAGCGGTATAGGTTAAATACGCTTATATTCGGCTTAAGCTAGCTTCGGTTTATAATAAGATTAGTATTAAATAAATCGACTAATACTTTATATAATCGATTAATACTTTATATAAAGTTAAGGTAAGAGGCCTTTTTTTTAAAGAGAATAGAATCTTATAAAAGGATTTAAG
>JAPEBW010000976.1:0-33788 GCA_027405785.1 Ophiocordyceps robertsii
TTAAATATCCCTTAAAAATCGCGGTAAGGTTTATCCTATATCTTTTAAGGTGCTTTTATAATTAAAAATAAGTCGAACTATAGTTAGGATATCCCGCAAAAATCCTTAAAAATCCCCTAAAGATACCGGCGGAATCCGCCTAATAGTTTCTACGGTATCTCTTATAGTTAAAGACGTCGTAAACTATAGTTAGGTAAGCTCCTAACCCTCCGTAGTTATATCCCGGAAACCCTAGCGGGGTCCGACCGGTAATGTTCGTCGTATCTCCTTAAGCGAGCCTTTATAGTGCGTGCTCCGGGCGTTCCCGTCGCGGGGTTCCGTAGGGCTTCCTTAAGAGTAAAGTAAGGAGTCCGGGCGTGGCCGTCTAGATTCCGTAATAGTTAAGCTAAGACTACTACTTTTTAAAAAGCAATCTGCTTTTAAAATACTAATAAAAAATAAATAGATTTCCGCCTTATAAAAATAGTTTAGAATCCGCTTAAATATAGTAATATAAGCACTTAATAAAAAGCACTTTACTATTAAATATATAGTAGTAATATTTAACTTTAAGTCTTAAATATCTCGCTTATAATATAAAGCTAAGGCTATGCTTTATTAGCTAAACTACTTAATTATAGTAATTTACTAAAAGCTAGATATTTATTTATAGAAATCCTTATAACGTTTAATAAGAAATAAAGATATTAATAAATAGATTAACAAATATAAGGAAATTCTTTTTTAGCTATAAGTTAAATATACTTAAGGATCTTAAAAGCACTTATTAACGCGAATAAAATAAGTCTAACTTATAAAAAGGCGAGGGCTAGCTAGCCGTACCCTATACGTACTTAAAAGATAGTTTAAGACGCCTTAGCTATCTATTAAAGGCTTTTAAAGACTATAAGTTACGTTCTTAAACCGATTAATAAAAGCGGATATACTATAAACTTTATAGCGCTTATTAAGTTAAGGGAGAAACCCGTTTAAATAGCTAAGGATATAAGCTAAGGTCCTCCGGCTTAAAAAAAAGAACTTTTAAGACTATATACTCGCTAATATTAAAGCTAAAGTAAGTATACTTTATAACTAAGAAAAGAAGTATAATAAAGACTAATAACTATTTAAGAAACGAAGAGTAAGATATAAAAGGAGCTTAAACGGATACCGATAAAAGCTTTAAAGAAACTGTAATCTATACTATAATAAACTTAGTTTAAGAGGCTAATAAAGTATATAGATTTTATAGCAAAGTATTTCCTTTAAAAAATAAGCTTTATTAATATATTAAAGATAAATACCCCTTTAACCTTAGTTAAGATATTGCTATATAAAGACATAGCTTAGTATAGTAAGTAGTTATTTAAAAGCTATAAAGCGTTTAAATAGTTAAGGCTTCTCTTAATATTTAACTCTTAAGCTTTAATAAGCTATTATAATTTACTTATATACGCTTATTAGTTTATAAAAAGGAAAGGCTTAAAATAAGCATTTACGCCTATATAAATATTAAAGTAAACTAAAGCCTTATTTAAGCTAACTTAATAAAGACTTTTTAAGATATAACTATAAACTTCTTTTAATAAATTCCTATTTAAGGAGTAAGAAGAACGGCTATTATTAAGTAAGCAGAATTTATAGCGTATATACTAAGAAGGCTAAACGGTAGCTTTATAATTATAAAGGTAAGGATTAGCGCTTAAATAGTAAAACGCTTAGCGGCTAATATATTACTTAGCTAAGATTTTTTAGTTCTTTATTAAAAGGACTTTATTAAATTTATATTAGTTTTATTAATCGGGGCTTATAAAAGGATTAAGGCTTAAGTTTAGATAGTTTAGCTAAGATTAGCGATATATAAATAGGTAATTTACTTAATTATTATAAAGAATTTAGCTAGTTTTAGCTAGGCTTTACTTATATAAGTCTAGGCGCCGCTATTAAGGCGTAATATAATATTCTTCCTTAATAACCTTAAGCTCGCTTAAACGATAATATAAGATTATAAGAGCTTTATAGTAATAAACTATTTTAAAGAACTACTAGTACTTTATTAAGGCTAAAAAGTAAGGATAATTATAGACCTTAATAAGTAATTCCGGCTATATAAAGAGGTTAACGCTATTACTTTTTTAGCGGAAGTCTTTATAAAAAACTTAGATAAAAGAAACCTTATTAAGGACTTTTTATAAAAAGATCTTATAGTAAACTATAAGCTTAAAATCGGCTAAACTAAGGAATTACTTAAACGTACTATTAATAAAAGCGTCCGGATTTATACTAAGGACTTAAAATACGTATTAAAGGTTTAAGATATCGTTTAATCGTTTCCCCGCTTTTAGAAGAATAAAGGAGCAATATATATAGATAACTCTAAATATATACGTATTTTATTAATAAAAAGATAGTAATATTAATAAGTTATATTAAGATTATATCTATTAAGTAATAAAGATAAAAAGGTAGTAAATATAATATTTAGTTAGTTAATTAAATAAGGATAATTAAAATAAGTTTATAAGCCGACTTTATTTATAGCGCCGGTATTTATACTAAAGAAAATAATAAATAAAAAGGAAAAAGAATAAGTAGTTATCAACCTATAAAGGATTAACGCTAATATTAAGTTAAACGCTTACTTAATACCGCTTTAAAGCGATATAATTAAACGCCTTTAAGGGAAGAAGTTTATTAATATAGTAAACGCACGATTATTTTTTTATTAGTTCTTAGTTTACTAAAACTACTAAGAAAGGTTTATAGATATAAGCTATCGCGGGCTAAAAAGATTATTAATAATACTTATAAGCTTTATAAACTTCTCGGTATATATTTAAGGTTTATTAATAACGCTTTTTATAAATACTAAGAATACGCGGCGGCTTATATCGATAATATTATTATTTACTTTAATATAGCCGAAAAACACCCTTAATACCTAAAAGTAATATTCTGCGCTTTTTATAACTATAATATTACCTTATCCGGATTAAAGTCTTTCTTAGCGTACTTATTTATATAGCTCTTTAAATTTAAGGTAAACGCTATTAGCTTAATAAATATAAATAAACGCATATAAGCCTTAAAAGATATCGCGTTTTTAAAGAACCTTTAATAGCTTAAGAAATAGATCGGCCTTATTTAGTAGCTATATTATATAGTCCTATATTTTGCTAAGGATGTTAACGTTTTATAAAAATAAAAGATAAAGCTGCTTTAAGTAAGATAGGAAGAAGGATAAGTACGATATACTATAAGAGCTGCTTTTTATCTTACTTTAAAAGATAAAGGGGCTTTTATAAATTAAACTAAAAAACCTATTAAGCTTTAAACGATTTACTATTTCGACCCCGCTTAATAATTATTTATTTAGATTAATACGTCTTAAAAATATAAAGTAGCGCTTATAGCTTTTTACTTAAAGAAAAGTATAAAATAGAATAAAAAGACGCTACTAATATAAGCTAAGGTCTAGCTTATTATTTACTTAAGCCGCGCTTTTTAAAGCGGAGAACCTTAATACTAGCTTATAAAGCTTAAAGTAGCTAGTTTAGTATAAGCAATTTATAAGTTATATACTATAATACTATCTATAAAAGCGCTATAAGTATTTATTTTTACTAACTATATAAGTACTTATAGAATTATATATTAAAAATCCTTATTGTTTATTAATATAAAAATTAATAATAAGCTATTCCTTACTTCTTAATACTTAAGCTAATTCTCGCTTAGAGTTTACTATATCTTAAACGTTAAAAACGTTATACTAAACGCTTTTTTACGTTTACTACATTAAAACGATAAGCTAATATCCTTAAACTAAGAAGGGGAATTCAAACGTATTTAAGAAAATAAGATAATAAACTACGTATTATTTTATATAAAAGTATTTATTAAATTACCGCTTCGCTATAAAATAATCGATAGATATATAAAGGATATATAGTAAGTAAAGATTATAATATAGCTTAGTAATAAGGCCGGTATCCTTTAACCTTTATTTTTCTAATTATAAGAGTTATTATATTTTATAAAGAATAATAAACGCTAAAAACTCTATATCTTTAAGACTTATACTAAGGAAATTATTAAAAACGCTTATACTAATTATTTTTATACTAGCTATACCTATATATAGTAAGATTTATTTAAGAGCTTCTTAATCTTATAACCTAATAGATATATAAATAAGGTTTTAAACGGCTATAACGCTTACTACTATAACTAAACCGATTAAAGTAAAACGCTAAGGTAGCTTATTTTAATTTAAATTCCGCTAGGTTTTTACTATATAATAGCGATAAAGTTTATTACTAAGCTCTTAATAGTTTAAGCCGAATAATCTTAATAAAAAGATCTTATAAAGAGCTTCTTTAATACTTTATTAACTATAACTAATAAATTCTTAAAGATATATCTCCTTATCTTAAGTAATAACTAGTTTATAGTAAAAGACTAAGTATAAGCGTTATATACTAAGCTACTTCGCGCGAATTAAGGGATTTTAAAAAGGATAATCTCGAACTAAAACGTAAAGTTTACTTTAATATTTTAGTAGCCTTTATAATAAGCCTTTAAATTAAAGCTTTTTATATTTACCGCTTAGTACCTTTAAACTAACGGCTTATTCAAAAGACGAAACTAAACTATAAAAATCGCGCTATAATTCCTTACCGCTAATTTCTTAAACTTTTACTAAACTAATATACTAATCGCTTTTTAGTTTAGCTTTAATAATTCCTTTTTTTAGTAATTTATATAGCCTTTTATAAGCTTATTATAAGGATAAGAATAAATAATAGCTTTTGGTTCCTTAATAACTACTTATACTTATAAAACTAAGCTATTACTTACGCTTAAGCTGCTATAAAAAATAAATACGATAAGAAATACTGCTTGTTAAAATTTAAGCTTAGCGAATAGGTTTAGCTATAACTTAATAAAAGTTATTATATAGCGGATAGTAAGCCGGCGAAACTTTAAAAAAGACGTACTAAGCCGTTTATAGTTATTATTAAAGTAAGATAGCTTATATATTAGTTAAATATAAAAAGGTCTTTTAATGTTTATTTAGTTATATTAATAATATAACTACGCTTAGTAAATAAGCTAGCTATACGCTTAAGCTTAGTTTAAGATAAAAAGATACTTTACTTAAATAAGTAAGAAGTAAAATAAATCTTATAAAGCTATATAATAAAGAAAAGTAGTAAAAAACTAAGAAGGAAGGTTTTTATAGCTTAAAAAGGCTAGCTAAGTAGTTATAACTTTTAAGTAAACGAAAAAGTAGTCTTCTTCTTAAAAATCATAAAAGCTTTTAAGAAAGTATAAAAAAGTTAGCTATTTAAGTAGTTTAAATAAAAGTATAACGCGCGGCTTTTATAACTTAATATAAAACTTTTTAACTAAGAGAATTAAGCGGTTAAGCTTAATTATAAGACTTAAAAGCTACTATAAGTTATAAAAAACTATAACTTACTATACTTAAGGTAATTAGTTATTTTAATAGAAATATACTACTATTTACTTTAAGTAATAAGGCCTTTTTAGCTTTATAGTATACTTATTTAAATTCTTTTTACTACTTACTTTTTTTCTTTTTTCTTCTTATTTTTATAACTATATACTACGGAGAAACAGTATAATAATACCGCACTATTAAAAGGTCTCGCCCTAGCCCTAGCTAAGGGTTAAGACGCTAATTATCGTCTATATACTTATATCTTATATACCGATATACGAGTAGCCGGAGCGCTTATATCTTACGTTCTATAATAATTGCCGCCTTAAAAGGAAATATAATAACGTCCTCGTTATCTATAAGACGGGACCTCCCCGGTTTATTAAGCTAGTAGCTAGAAGCTACGCACGCTTATATTATTACGCGCGCTTAGGGGGAGCCTTATTTTCGTATAGACTTATAAGTCTACTTTCTCGCGCGGGGATCGAACCTACGCTAAAGGAATTACGACTATTTGCTACGGAGAAATAGTGCGATAATACCGCACTGCTAAAAGGTCTCGCCCCGGCCTTAGTTAAGGGTCGGGACGCTAATAATCGTCTATATGCTTATATCTTATATACCGATATATAAGTAGCCGGAGCGCTTATATCTTACGTTCTATAATACTATATTTCCTTATACCGCTAGCCTTAACCCGCTATACTTTGCTTACCTTTATATATATAACTTTCTTTACTTTAAGCTTATAATTCTTATATTTTTATTTAAAGTCTTTTTATCGTTTAACGTTTCTTATAGCGAAGACGATTTATATTATATATACCTTTTTAGCCCGCTTTTTTATAAGTCTTTATACCTTTAATATAAAAGATATAAGTAAGCGCTTAAGCTTTATAAGAATAAGGTAGCTATTTATTATAGCTTTAAGTCCCTTAATAAAAGTTTAAACCTTTATATTTAAGCCTTTATATAAACCTATACTGCTTTTTATAGCCGCGTTAAAGCTAATAAGTTAAACTTAAATTCTAGTATTATTAAAAACTGCTTATATTACCTTCTTTAAATACTTAACTTAAATAACTCGCCCCTTAGCTTTATATTATTATATAGTTTAAATAGGTAGTTTTGCGGTAGCTTAGCTATACTTCCTGCTTAGCCTTTATTATTTAAAAGCCTTTACTATCTATATTTATTTAAGGCGTAGCTAGAAATCTTTATTAATAAAATAACTAGCTAATACTTAATGCTTTTAAGTTAGCTAACCTTATTATAGTCTTAAGATTTATAGTAGCTACTATAATTAATAACAACCCGCTTTAGCTAAACGATTAAAATAATATTCGCGCTATCTTAAACTATATATTTTAAGCTTAGCTTAACTAATTTATAATTAAGTTTATAATAGCGTTTTAAGCTATTATAGCTAAAACGTTATCTTACTTTATATATAGTTTAGCCCGCGCTATAAAATCCCCCTTTTAGCTTATAGCCGTTATATGCTTTAAGGACTTCTTTAGTCCCGCTTAATAAACGCTCTTTCTCTTTACCGCTATACTTAGCTTAGCTATATAAAGGTATATAAGCGCCTTACTATAATCTATCCGCTATTCTTTCTTAACTAAAAGAGATCGCGATAACTAGCCTCGCGATATATTCCGCCGCTTAATCTTATAAGAGCTGCTAATAATAACTAATATAATTCTTAATAAGCCTAGCTTCGTAAGCTTAAACTTTAGCAATAAGATTATAATAATTAAGAGTTTCCGCTTAGCTATAAACTATACTAAGTTTTACTTATAAGCCTACGAAGAGTTTAAACGCGACTTAACTTTAACTTAAGTAATAGAATTCTAAGGTTTTAATATCCGCTTTATTAGCTAAACTAACTACGCGCTTTATATTTTTGCTTTTAAGGCCTTTTTTATAAAGAGGTTCCTTAAGACTATTAAATATATTTAAAACCTTAAAAGTAAGGAGTTAAGTATTTAAGCTATTAAGGACTTTATTACCCGCTTTTAAGCAGGAATATAAATATTTAATACCTTAATATTAACTATACTTATTAATATTAGTAGAATAGCTTACCTTTACTTTAATACCTTTTTAATAGCTAAACGCGTATTAGTAAGCGGAAAGGTATAGGTAATAACGCTATATAAAAAGGACGATAAGTTAGATAGCTTAGTAATAAAAAGCAGGGGATAGCTAAAATAGCAGCAATAAATAAGATATACTATCTTACTTCTAAGCGGCTTATAAGGCTAGTAAGTAATATTAGAAATTTGGCGGAGGATAAAAAATAGCGTAAAGGGTAAGTAAGATAATAATATAAAATAAGGCTTAAATAAGCTAATCTTTTATAATATATCCCGCTATAAAGAATAAATATTCTTTAGTATAAAGACTCCTTACTACTTAATAAGTGCTTAAATATATACTTAAAAAAGAGTTAAAAACCTTATTAAAGGTTTTAGCTATATATATTAATCGCTTTAATAAAACAAAAACGTATAATTAAATAACTAATAAGGATTTATAATAAAGCCGCTTACTTATTATTTAAAGCTACTTAACTATTATTAGCTAAATAAGCCGAAAAAACAATTAAAAGTATAAGGATCGTATACTATTAATATAGTATAAAAACGCTACTATAAAGTTATTACTTAGCGCCCCTTTTACTTTATTTTTACTTTAAACTAATAAGGATATTAGCTTTTCTTATTTACTTAAAAGATTTATTATAGAATTTAAATAGCTATGCTTAAACTCCTTACTTTACTTTTAAAAAGCTTTATAAAACCTTATAATAAGAACGCTTAAAGCACGTACTATAAAAGCTTACTTAAGAAGATATAATAAATATTACTAATCGGACCCCGCTAAGGTTTTTAAAATATAACTTTAAAAGCTTAAAAGCCTATTTAATTATAGTTTATAACGTTTTTAACTATAAAAGATAATATAAAAACTATTAAGCGGATTTTGCTAGCATTTTTAAGAGATATTTAAGGATTTCTATAAGATATCTTAATTATAGTTTAACCTATTTTTAACTATAAAAGCACCTTCGTAAATATAAGATTAACCTTTCCGCGATTTTTAAGAGATATTTAAGGATATTTAAGGGATTTCCTTAATTATAGTTTATAGTATTTCCGATTAAGCTTATACTTAGTCTATTAAGTAATCTTATAAAGATATTTTTAGTTTATCTATATACTAATAATAAATAAAAAGATAGTATAGTTAAACATCTTTAAAATTAGCTTAAAGAACTAAGTATAAAGTAGCTAGCTATACTTTAAAGAAAAGATAAGCTTTTTACTATTTCTAAACCTTTATATACGTTTATATATAGTAATTAGTCTGTTATACCGGCTTAATTAATAGTAATTAGTCCGTAGTACCGGCCTTAATTAGCGGTAATTAGTTTATAGTACTAGCCTTAACTAATAGTAATTAGTCCGTGCCCTATCCTCTTATTTTCATACTATAAGGCGTAGTAGTTAATATTTATTAAAAGCTAGTATATACTTAGTTTAATAATATATAGCTAAACAATTATTAATTTAAAGCTAAGGAAAAAATAAAGAAAAAACTTTAATTTAGCTATATAGCTCTTTACTTATAAGTATACTTAAATAGCTTATACTTAAATTAATTTTAAGCTAAGTTCAAGTTAAGTCTTATTTTACTTTAGCTATATATTAGCTTAACTTTAAGGTAGCTATTATAGTATAACTATATTTCTTTTTATAGTATAGCTTATAATATTATCCTTTTTTTAAAGTATTGTATAGTAGTATATATAATATTAGTACTTTACCTTTTATTATATATATAATATTAATTAGTATAGTTATTCTTTCTATACTAATACTATATTTATTATTATATATTAATATATCTTTTTAAATAATATTATATTATAATATTAAAAGCGTTATATACTTCCTTTTTTATATTATTATATCGCTTTTAATAACGTTAAAGCGGCGTAATATCCTTTTTCTACTTACTACTTTAATTAATACTTAAAGTATATTTTGCCTTTTTATTGCTTTTACCCTTTTAATATAAATACTTTTTTTTTCTTTAATTATTAATTCTCTTATACGCGCGCTTACTTTTATAATAGTTTTATTACGCCGCACGTTAATATATCTACTTTAGCTTTTTATACTTAGTCTCCTACTTACTTATAAGTATCCTTTTATATTATACCTTTTTATACGCTTAGCGACTATATATTACTACCTTTATATTAATCTTTATACTTATTAATATTGCTTACTAAGCGGAGTATAATACATAGTATTAATATATAGCGCCCTTGTTATTTTATATATATTAAATGTATAATATTCTTTAATATAGATACTTAGTATAAAATATACTATAATTTAGCTTCGCTTTAAGCTTATACTTCTTTTACTTATACTTACGCCGGTTTATAGTATTTACTTCTATATTTAATTTCTAGACTTTATATAATATAATACTAGCATAATATAAATATACTAATTATATCGTCGCCGCCGTAAATATACTTTAAGGCTATATATCGTAAATAATATTTAAAAACTATCGTATTAACTTATACATATATTTGTTAATTCTTAATAAATGCTAATTAGCGGGATATTATTAATAATTACTATAGTATGTAGAGTTAATACGTATTATTATTATAGCACGCTAAGCTTTAATATACCTTAATATTTAAGGTGAATTAATTAATAATAGCTTGTAATAACTAAGTCGCTTAAATTAAGTTATAAGTCTTTATATATGTTTTTTATATTTATACTATATTTTATTATTTCGTATTATATCTTATTTTTATTTTATTTTTATTTATTTTTAGTATATATCCTTAGTATAGTTTTATTATTCTTATTGTTTTAAATCTTTTTAATACTTACTAAGTATAGCTTAAAACTCCTTTATATTTTTCTTTATTTGCTTTATGTTTTTCTTTTGCCCCTTAGCTTTATTTATAAATATCCCTCCGCTTTACCTTTATTATTCTTTATAGTATTATTATGCTTTTTTTAAACTTTTTTAAAGTAATTATATCTTAAAAGTTATTGATCGGCTACTAAGTTTAGTTAGTATAGTTATACTACTTTATAAAAACTTAATATTACCTCCTTCTTTTAATTTATTTTTATTAAGCTTATTAAATCTTATTTATAATATATTTTAGTTTATTTTCTCCCTTAATTACTAATAGTTATAAGTAGTTATTAACTACTTAGCTAAGTAAAAGGTTATCTACCGTATAGTAAAGGAACTCTATATATAATCTTTTATATATTCTTTTTAGTATATTACGTTTTACTATATATAAGCTAACTACTTTTAGTATAATATACTTTAAATATAATTAGTTAAGCTTTTAACAAGGATTATTTATAATATACCTTTTTATATTTCACTATACCTTATTACTTATATAAAGCCTTTTTATTAGCGCGTATATCCGGTTTATTATTATTTTTTTGCCTTACTTATAATGCGGTTATAGCCGTTTAAAAGAAGTCGGCGACCTTTTTTGTTTTTTATATTAAGTCTTATATACTTTTTATATAAAGTATAAATAGTCTTTTTTCTTATAATTTAAATAAGCTTAATATTATAACTATAAATTTTAAAAAAGAGGCTTATACGTATTATTAATACTACTTAGTTATTTAGTACTACTTAAGCATAAAGTAGCTATACCTTTTTATTATCTTACTTATAGTAAGTATATATATAAAGGTAAGCTTATACTTCTTAGTTTATATACTTTATTATATTATTAGTTTATAAGTAATAAGCTAAGCTTAGTCTTTTTTTAACCTTAGTTTATTAATAGAATTCTCGCTAAAATTACCTTATTTAATTTATTTTTTAGTTTAAAATCATAAACTTTAATATCTTATAAAAGCAAAAATAAGATTATAAGAACTTTATAGTATATACTATTTCTTTTATTATTAGTATGACTTTTAATATTATTAATATTATTAGCTTATTTATTATTACTTAAAGGGTTTTTAAGCCTTTAATCTTAATAAAAAGCAATATAACTATAAAGTTTATTCATAAGTATATAAATAGTTATATTAAAAGAGGTAGTAGCTAAAAGAGCTTTTTTTAAAGTTATTTTTAAATATAGCTTTTACTATATAGTTTATAGTTTATAATAAGCTAGCATATTATTAATAATTAGCTTAGTTAAAAGAACTTTTAAGCTAATATTATAAGTATCCTCTTATATCTTAAGTATCTTATTATTATTAAGTTATATATTTACTAAACCTTTATAATATAGTAGTTATATACTTAAGAAGCATGCTAGCTATAACGCTAAGGTTAGTTTCAATCCGGCTAAAAGTATAGTCTTTTTAGTTAAACTAGCAGACCGCGCTAACTTACTATAAAATTAGCTAACTAGCGCTTTTAAAAGCGCTTATAAATTTATAAGAAGCTTAGCCCCGCTAAAAGTAGGCCTACTTAGGCCTAGTCCTACTTAAGCGCGACGATAACCTATTAAGGGCGCGGCCCTTAGCCTTAGTTTAGTCCTTAACCGGGATAATAAAAACCTATACCGGATAACTAGCAATTCCGATACTAATAACGCGGCGCGGTGCCGATACGATAATTCGGTAAGGGCCCCCTTTAAGACTTAGTAAACCTTAAAGCGCCCCCGGCCTAGCTTAAGGCCGGCAAAGTTATATAGCCCGCTAAGCCTCGCGGCGGCTAAAATAAGGCGATAACCTAGAATACGTATTTTAGTAGAAATTTAAATACTTATAAAAAGAATTTTATCGATTAATAGTAATTAAGAGATATGTTAATTACTTATTATAAAGTTATTATTACTTTATAGCAGGCTTATAGTAGTTTAAGCTAATAAACTAATTAACTTATTTATAGCCGGCGCCCCCTCTTTTTCTTATATATAGTTATAAGGGCTAATATAAAAAGACTTAAATAAAAAGAGCAGCGAAAGGTTTTTCCTTAAGCACTCCGGTTTCCCTTTATATAAAAACTAAGTAATAGCTTAAAAACTTAAATTAAGTTCTTAGTATAAACTTAATAATAACATATATTTACTTACTTAAACTTTTAAGTGCTATTTTAATATAAGCAATTAATCGCTATTTTATATTACTTAGGATACTACTTAATACTTCTTATTTTTTTAAAATATTATTATTAACCTTTTTTATATCTTTTACTTATTAAATATATAAACCGGCCTCTTTTATTTCTTAAGCACTTCTTAGCTTAAGTTTAAAATAAGTTTCTAGTAAACTTTGCTTTAAATCGCTTTATCTTTAAGGTAATATAAAAAGTTACTTACTTTTCTTATATAAATAATTAACTTTCTTTTTCTTTCCTTTGCTTATATTATCTTAAATATAGACTTCTTTTATACTAATTATTAAAAAGGTTTAGACACTCGCCGCTTAAAAGAACCTGCGATTTTATTAGCTGCACACTACTTAAGATTAATTAAACTATATATCTTATTTCCTTCTTATTTAATATACCCGCTAGCTTATTTTAGTTATAGTATAATTATATATTAAGTACTACTACTAATCTCTTTAAGCGGTACTTTAATATAAAGTTATATAAAGCAAGCTTTATAGCTTATTTACTTTACTTCTTATTTAATATTCTATTTATAATAAATTACTTAAGGCTTTAATAGTTTATAAGCACTATAAGCACTAGTATAATATATAATTCTGCTTTTTAAAAGTCTAAATACCTTATTATTATAAGTAGCTTTTAGTTATAAGTTTAGTAATTATATTTTACTTTATTTAAGTATTTTTAAAAAAGGCTTATTAAGTATTATATTCTCTTTAGCCTAATTTATATGAATCTACCGCTTATTATATACTTTAAATAGTCCGCTTTTAAGTATATATCTCTTTTAAAGTTATATAGTTATAATATTAATATATTATAAAACGCTTTTTAAATAAATTTAAATATTGCTTAGTGCTTGTTAATTTATAAGAAGGTTATATTCTTTTAATAAAAACTATTAAATTATTATAAGGCTTTAGTATTAAGCGGAATAAAAGCACAATAATAATTTATAAACTTAAAGAAGCTTTAAACACCTTTAATATTCCTTAGTGCTTATTATATTTAAATAGCTTAAATCTTCTTTAAGTTATATTAAACCTTACTTTTAGCTTATATATTAAAACAAAAGTACTTTTCTTTTTTTATTATAAAGTTATATTTCTATAGGTCTAATATAAAGCTTACTTTTTATAGCTTTTAAAGCACTTTTACTACCTTTTTTAATAGTTATAAAGCGACGTTAATAAGTAAATTCATATATTATTTATATATATACTATAATTAACTTATAAAGGTAATCTTTTAATACTTAGTAAATATAGTATTAAAAAGTAGCTAGGGTCCTTATAAAGTTAAATAAGTATACTTATTACTTAACTAAGCTAAACTTTGTTTTAAAAGCTATTTTAAACTTATAGCTTTTTATAATCTTAATCTTAAAAAACACGAAAATAATATAAAGTTTTATAAACTAATATACTTTTATAAATGTCTATAGCGTGTTTATAACTAGTAGTAGCGTATATTAGTCCCTTTTTATAATCATATTTTAAGCTTAGTAATTGTAATAAAAGTATAAGTAGCTATTAAACTTCTTTATAAATAATATTAACGCTATAGTTAATAAGCTACTTAAGCGGATAAGGTTTACTTTTAGTAACTTATTTAAAGTCTTTTAAAGGATAAAAAGCTTTTTTTTAATATATTTTATAAAGTTCTTTATAATAGTAACGGCTTTTTATAATCCGTATTTAAAGTAAGATAAGTCTTATAGTTTAAACTTAATTAAAACAAAAGCTACTTAAGCACTTTAAAAAGTATAAATATATTTAAATAAGCTTATAGTCCTAAAGCCGGAATATAATCTACTAAGCTAATAAGTATCTTTTACTAAAAAGCCCTAGTAAAGTTTTTTATTATTAATTACTTTTTATAATAGAAACTTCATTTAGTTAATTATCTTAAGTACTAAAAGTATTAATATCTAGTAAAGTATATACCGCTAGATATAAAGGAGTAACTACTAAAGTAAATACTACTAGTTATAAATTATAACTATTAAAGTAAGTACTAGTACTTATAAGGAGAGACGATATAGCTTAATAGTTAAAAACAGCTAGTATTAGCTATAAGCGGGATAGGTTAAATACGCTTATAATTAGCTTAAGCTAGCTTCGGCTAGTAATATAGAATTAGTATTCAATAAATCGATTAATACTTTATATAATTAACTAATACCTCGTATAAAGCTAAGGTAAAAGACCTCCTTTAAAAAGAGGATATAATTTTAAAAAAGGTTTTAAGATAAAGATATTTATTTTCATAAGCTAGCTATAGATAACAAAGCGTATATTACTTATAACTAGTAATTAAGAAAGTAAGAGCTATTTTTATTAGCGAGAAAAGTAGTTTAGTAACCTTATAAGTAATATAAGGTATAAGTTATAGATTAGTATATAAAAGCATATAAAAGCATATAAAAGGAAAGCCTTTTAGTAGCTTTAAAAGGTATAAAGGGAGGTCTTTCCTTCTTTTCTCCTTAACATTTTTTCTTTCCTTCTTTTTTTAAGCTAGCTTTAACCTAAAAAATCCGCATAATAAGATACCCTTACCTTTCTTAGTTTAGTAGTTTATACTAAATTTTCTTCTCTCTTTTTACTATAATCTATAAACCTAATAAATTATACTATACTACTTATTTTAGTAAAGGATTAGTAGCTTAGTTATAAAAAACTAGCTTATAGTATAGTTATAACTTATAACTTTAATCAAGATTTAGTAAGTTCTTAAAGTTATTAAGGAAAGAAAGGTATTTATTATAATTACGTTTATTTAATTATAAAAAAAATTATTTACTTTTATAATACTATAGCTAACTAGTAAGCCGTAGTTTAGTTTAAAGTATTTAAAGCTTTCTTATCTCCTTATAAGCTTTATAAATAGTAGTTTTATTTTAACGATTAAAGCTTTTAAACTTTATCTTAAAAACTTAACTAAGCTATAAAAGTTTTTTACGTCTTTTAAAGCTTATTTTTAATTTTATCTTACTATAATAAATTAAGAAGTAATAAAGGTTATATTTATTTTTAGTTGCTTATTAAGCCTAATAGTAATATTGTTCGAACTAAGTTTTAAGGACTATATAAATAATAGTCTTAAAGATAAGGAGTTTAAAACGAAGAATATTTTTAAGAATTTTAATAACTTTAAAGAAGCTTTACGAAAAACGTTTAAAATTATAAACAAGGAACAATTAGCAAAGTATAAATTAAGAAGCTTTTAGTAGGTTATGTTTTTATCGGCTTATATAGCTTTATTTTAATAGATAACCTTTAACCTAAAATAGGAAGACGATACCCTTATAGCTACGTTTTATAAAGGACTAAAAGAAGAAGTTAAAAACGAAATTTACTGCTTAAATAGGCTAAAGACGTTTTTAAACTATATTAGTTTTATAGTCTAAATACACAATAAGCAATATAAACGCGGGCAATAAAAGAATACCGTTTAACTCTTAGTAAAGTTATTAAAAAGAATAATAAAAAGCAAAAGCGCGACTTAAATAATATAATAAACTTAAGTACCCTTAAGGCAAGCTTGCTAAAGCCCGCTAAAAAGCTATTTAATGCTTTAATTACTAAAAGAAAGGCTATATTATAAGAGATAATATAAAGAAAGGAAATTCCTTTAAAGGAAGGAATATACTTATTTAAGAGAATAATACCCTCTTAGCTTATAATCCGCAATATACTTTACTACTACCTTTTACTAAGGATATTAAAAGAATTAACGTAAAGCTTATTATACTAACCTTTAGTCTGTTTAAAACTAGTTTGCTTATAAAGAGTCTTTATAAAGAAAAACCTAAAATAAAGATAGAGGTAAGCTTAGACGGTTAATAAAGAAATGCTTTTAAGACTAAGAATAATTATAAGGACGGAACTTCCTTATAAACTATTAATAAAGACGATAAAAACACTCTTTATTTTAATATAAACGTTATGCCTTTAAATACGGAAGATAATAGTAGCTATAATTTAAAGGACTTTAAATTTCATAAAATAAACGAAAAGCCCACTTTTATAAAAGAAGAAAACGATAAGCTTTATATTCCCTTTATTAAGTATTTTAATATAGTAATTACTATTTAGAATAGGGCTTATAAGTAGCTTTCTTAAACTAAATACTATAATAATAACTACTTTATATATCTTTTAAAAAGGTAGGGAAGTAGCTAGTTTTTAAACCTAAGGAAGACTTATAATAAACCCGCTATAACGACTAAAAAGCTTATAATAAATATTAAGGTTTTTATAGAAAACCTTAAGAAGGATATTAAAGCTAATAAAGAGGAACTTATATAAAGAAATACTAATAATAAAATTAAAATTAAATAACTTTTACTCTTTAAGTAAGATAATAAAACGAGTATCGAAAACCTTTAAAATAGTAAGTTAGTATTAATTAATAAGATTATAAAGCTAAAAGAAGATTATATATCTTTTTCTAAATATATTACTAATCTAAATAAAGATAAAGACAATCTTAAAAAAAAGAATAATAAGCTAACTAATAAGCTTAAAGAAGATATAGAATTTTTTAACCTAGCTGTTAAAAATACGTTTAAACGATATAGCGAGTATTTTAAGATAAATTATAACTTTTATAATAAGAGTTATAATTTAAAGATACTACTAAAAGTAAAGTAATTCTTAAACGGAATACTTAAAATATAGCTAAAAGCTAAGTAAGAAAAGATTTATAACTAAAAGCAATAAAAGGAAATTAATCGTATAAAAGGTATTAATATTATTAGTAAAGCAGTAAAGAATTATAAAGCTAGTAAGGATTTAGTTTTTAAAGCTATTAAGCAGCTTAGTAACTTAAATAGACTAATTCCGTAAAACGAATTAAGATCTACTAAAAAGTCTATAAATAAGGTAAAAAACTAACGAGCGTAAGAATAATAAGGCTATTCCTTAAGATAAAGAACTTACTTATATTAAATAATTATTCTCGAAGTATAAAAATAACCCTTTTATTAAAATTAAAAGGATATTATTATAACGTATTAGTAGATTATAGTATAAGAAGTAGCTAAATTCCCCTTAAAATAGTAAATCGTTTAGAAATTACGTTATAAAAGAAAAGATAAGCCTTATAGTTTACTTTTAGTAAAAAGATTACCCTTTAAGTATAATAATAATAAGATTATATATAAAACTAATTCTCTTATATATATAATTAGGATTTATAACTTTAAAGATTCCGTTAACGTCTTAGCTATTAGCTATAATATTATATTAAGACTACCTTTTTTATAAAAATAGAATTCTATTATAAATTAGGATAAATGTCTTTAATAGTTTAAAGATAACACTTAAAATATCTTTTTTTATAGTTTAATAAAAAACGAACTTAAAACAAAACCGTTAAATAATTTAAATATAGTAATACTTAATAATAACTATATAAAGAATAGTAGTAATAATAATAATTAAGCGGCCTATATAGATATAAATATTATACTAATAAATATTATAATAGAAAAGGATAAGACGACGAGTATAATAAATAATAATACTATTATAACTAGTATAATAAAAATAACGCTAAACCTTAATAAAGTTATTAAAGCTTTAAAATTTATTATAAAGCTACTTAAAATTTATTAAACGAATATCTATTAAATACCTTAAAGGATATTAAGTAGTAAGACCTTAAAAATAAAGATAAGATTAAGAAACTAAATAGAAAAAGAAGACGAAATAATTTATATAAAAGCTTAAAATATTTAAAAGGTACTATTAATTTAAAGTACTTTAAAAAGCGAATTTAGTTAATAAGACGGCTAAAAGGTACTATTAACTTAAAATACTTTAAAGATAATTATTTAAAAGTATTTAGAAACATACTACAAGATATTTTAATATATTAATATCGCCGCTTAAAAATAAACTATTACTAAAAGATAGTTAGAATTACGAAATTATATTATAAAAGGCTTTAAGCCTAGATCTATTAAAATATATAACTTAAATAAGAAGTATTTAAAGTTATTTAAAGAATATATTAATAAAAACCTATAAAAGGATTATATTAAAAAATTTAAAATAAAATATAAAGCTCTTATACTATTTACTAATAAGAAAAGTAAAAATAAAGAAAAAACTTAACTTTATATCGATTTTAAAGAGATAAATATTAAAGTCTTTAACTTATAAGGTTATAAAGACTTAAGCTATAGCTTAAGCCTTATTATATAAAGAAGGCTAAGTCTATATATATAAACACAAACCCGCTATATATAAGTAGGCTCTTTATAGCTTATTATTACTATACTATAAATAGCACCTATATACTAGCCTTTACTTACTTTATAATAGTATAAGCTATTAATTATAAACTCGTTTAATAGTATAATAGTAGGAGCTCCGCTTTAAGCGGAGCGAGACGAGGCTATTATAAAGTTATTACAAAACGCCTTAAAGGCGTTAAATAGTATGTTAGCCGGATAAAGGGATACCTTCCTCGCCGTACTAAGGGGGCTAATTATAAAGCCTATTTTAAACCTTATAATATCTACCGCGCTAAGAACGGCGCTTATAGTTATTATAGTATAGAAGCCGCTCTTATAGCTAATATAAGATAAAAAGCTAAAGAGCTTTTACTTTTTCTTTAGCCGGCTATAAGCGAAACATTATACTAATAAGGAATATAGTCTTAATAGCGGCCGGAGCGCCGTTTAGTACGCGCTTTTATACACCCTACTAAAGCTTTAAATATAAAGGATCGCGGGCTTTTAAGAAAAAAGGGGCTATAATAGCTCTTAACACTCTTAAAACCTTTTTAGTACCTTATCCACGTCTTTAGCAATATATAGGAATATAAAAAGGCATAAGATAAGCTATATACCTTTAAATAAAGGGATAAACAGTCCTTTAAAAAGTTCCTCCTTAAATTTAAAAAGACCCTCTTTTAAGCGGCGGGTACTATAATATAAAAAGATAGCGCGAAGCTAATATAGCTATAGAACTTAATTACTTTAACGCTTTATAAGCTACTTATCTTAATTATTATACTATTTATAAATAATAAGTATATTAACTGCCTTATAAAAGTAGCTTAAAGTTATAAATAGACGCCTTGCTTTTAAAAGTTATAAAAGCATACTTTATATAGCGGGAATAAAGTTACCCTCTTTTTATAAGACGCGCTTATTATTAATATTAATAGCAATACTTTTATAACTAAAACAAGGACTAATTATATAAAACGCTTAAAAAAGGTATTTTTAACCTTAACCTCTTTTATGCTAATAAGCTAAGCTTCTGAATTATAGGCTAAATAAGTCTTTAACGATAAGATTTAAAAACGGCGTGCCGATAGCTAATACTTATGCTTTAAAGCGGGCTCTTTATTACGAAACGTAAGATATAAGCGCTCCGGCCACTTATATGTTAGTTTATAAGATATAAGCATATAGACGATAATTAGCGTCCTAACCCCTAACTAAGGCCGGGGCGAGACCTTTTAGCAGTGCGGTATTATCGCACTATTTCTCCGTAATAAATAGTAGCAATTCCTTAAGCGTAGGTTCGATCCCCGCGCGAGGAAGTAAACCTATAAGTCTATACGGAAATAAGGCTCCCCTTAAGCGCGCGTGATAATATAAGCGTGCGTAGCTTCTAGCTACCGGCTTAATAAACCGGGGAGGTCCTATCTTATAGATAACGAGGACATTATCGTCTTTCCTTTTAAGGCGGAAATTATTATAGGACGTAAGATATAAGCGCTCCGGCTACTCGTATATTAATATATAAGATATAAGCATATAGACGATAATTAACGTTTTAACCTTAAACTAAGGCCGGGGCGAGACCTTTTAGCAGTGCGGTATTATCGCACTGTTTCTTTATAGCACTCTTACTCCGCTATAAAGTCCTTATATAAGCCGGTAAAGTGTCTTTTTATAAGAATCCGCTTTATAGTATTTAATATACTACTTTAGCTCGCTTTAAATAATAAAGACCCCGCCTTTTTTAAGGTAAAGGGAAAAGAATAGCTTTAAGGTAAAGACGGGCCTTAAAGCTATAGTTATTAGTATAAGTCGGGTAAGAGCTAGTAGCTTATATAAAAAAGGATCTTACTTTAATATAAGTTATACTTAATTAGTTTAAGTTTCTTACCGCTTTTATAGATAAGGGATATTAGTACTATATTATAATAAATAAGGCGTTTATATATTAAATATAAGTACTTATTAAAAGGATTACCCTATGCTTAGTAAAGGGCGCTTTAATTATAATAAAGGGTATAAAGATTAAAGGCATTACTTAGCTAGCTATAAAAATAGCCAGCTGCTTAAAGCTTATTATAGTATATATAATCTTAAAGCTTATTATAGTATATATAATCTTAAAGCTTCAATTCCCTTTAATCTTAAGGAAGCCTTAGCTTATATATATATAGTCTTTTTCGGTTCCGCACTAAAAAAAGCTATAGTTAACCTTAGTAGAAATATAGCTATATTATATTAACGGCGCCTTTAAGAAGATAAGGGCTATATTAAAACTAGCTAATACCTTTAAGGTGCTTGCTTTAGTTTTTATAAGCACGGTTTAATAACTTATATACTAAAAAGGTAAAGCCGCCGTTAATATAGCGATTTACGCTATAAGCCTAATAAATATTAATAAGGCCTTAAAGACTAAGACGCTAAAATCGCTTATAAACTTATAAAAAGTAATCTTATAGCGCTTTTATTACTTATTGCCGCTTTTTATAAAGTATAAAGCTAATAAGCTTAACTTTTATACTACGCCTTATAGTATAAGGATAAAGGGATAAAGCGCGGACTAATTACCGCTAGTTAAGGCTAGTATTAAAAACTAATTACCGCTAGTTAAGCTAGTATAACGGACTAATTACTATATATAAACGTATAAAAGGGTTTAAAAATAGTAAAAAGCCTATTTATTTTTTAAAGTATAGCTAGCTACTTTATACTTAGTTCTTTAAGCTAATTTTAAAGATCTTTAACTATACTATCTTTTTATCTATCGTTAGTATAAAAATAAACCGTAGATATCTTTATAAAATCGCTTAAAAAACTAAGTATAAGCCTAGTTAAAAATACTATACACTATAATTAAGGAAATCCCTTAAATATCCTTAGATATCCTTTAAAAATCGCGGTAAAGTTTATCTTATATCTTTTAAGGTGTTTTTATAGTTAGAAATAAGTCGAACTACAGTTAAGATATCCCGCGGAAATCCTTAAATATCCCTTAAAGATACTAGCGGAATCCGCTTAGTAGTTTTTATAGTATTTTTATAGTTAAAAACATTATAAACTATAATTAAGTAAGCTCTTAAGCCTCCGTAGTTATATCTTAAAAACTTTAGTAAGGTCTAATTAATAATGTTTATTATATCTCCTTAAGCAAGCCTTTATAGTGCGTGCTTTAAGCGTTCTTATTATAAAGTTCCGTAAGGCTTCTTAAGAGTAAAGTAAGGAGTCCGGGCATAGCCGTTTAAATTCCGTAATAACTCCTTTAAGGAAAAAAAAAGCTAATATCCTTATTAGTTTAAAGTAAGAATAAAATAAAGGGGGCGCTAAATAATAGCTTTATAATAGCGTCTTTACGCTATATTAATAATACGCTATCCTTATTTTTTTAATAGTTTTTTTAGCTTATTTAGCTAATAGTAGCTAAGTAGCTTAAGATAGTTAATAAGCAGCTTTTATCGTAGCTCCTTACCTCTTATTTAGTTATATATCTTCGGTTTTATTAAGGCGATTAACGCGTTTAGCTAAAACTTATAATAGAGTTTTCTAACTTTCTTTTAAAGTATATATTTAAGCACTTATTTAGTAGTAAAGAGTTTCCGTGCTAAGGAATATTTAAATTCCTTAGCGGGATATATTATAAAAAACTAGCTTTATTTAAGCCTTATCTTATATTATTATCTTACTTACTTTTTACGCTATTTTCTATCCTCCGCTAAATTTCTTATACTACTTACTAGCTTTATTAGCCGCGTATAAGCGAGATATTATATCTTACTTACTACTACTATTATAGTTATCCCTTACTTTTTATCGCTAAGCTTTCCGACTTATTATCTTTTTTATATAGCGCTACTACCTATACCTTTTTACTAATTAACGCGCGTTTAGCTACTAAAAAAGTATTAAAGTAAGGGTAAGCTATCCTATTAATATTAATAAGTATAGTTAGTACTAAGGTATTAAATATTTATATTCCCGCTTTAAAGCGGGTAATAAGGTCTTAAATTGCCTTAATGCTTAACTCCTTACTTTTAATGTTTTAAATATACTTAATAGTCTTAAAGAACCTCTTTATAAAAAGGGCCTTAAAAGTAAGAATATAAAGCATATAGTTAGTATAGCTAATAAAGTAAATATCAAAGCCTAAGAATTTTATTGCTTAAGTTAAAGTTAAGTTACGTTTAAACTCTTCGCGGGCCTATAAGTAAAACTTAGCATAGTTTATAACTAAGTAAAAACTTCTAATTATTATAATCTTATTGCTAAAGTATAGGCCTACGAAGCTAAGCTTATTAAGGATCGTATTAATTACTATTAGCGGCTTTTATAAAATCGGGCAACGGAATATATTATAAAGCTAGTTATCGCTATCTCCTTTAATTAAAGTAGGATAGCGGATAGACTATAATAAAGCGCTTATATACTTATATATAGCTAGGCTAAGTATAGCGGCGGGTAGAAAAAGCGTTTGCTAAGCGGGACTAAATAGGTTCTTAAGGCTTATAGCGGCTATAGGCTACGAGAGGGATTTTATAGCGCGGGCTAGACTACGTATAAAGCGAGATAAGGTTTTAGCTATAATAGCTTAAGACGCCGCTATAAACCTAGTTATAAACTAGTTAAGCTAGGCCTTAAATATATAGCTAAGGATAGCGCGGATATTATTTTAGTCGTTTAGCTAAAGCGGGCTTCCGCTAGCTATAGCGGCTACTATAAATCTTAGGATTATAGCGAGGTTCGCTAACCTAAAAGTATTAAGTATTAGCTAGTAATTTTACTAATAAAGGTTTTTAGCTATACTTTAAAGAATATATAGGCGGCGGGGGCTTTAAAATTATAAGAGCTAAGTAAGAGGTATAGCTAAGTTACCGCGAAACTAGCTATTTAAACTACGCTATAGTATAAAGCTAAGAGGTAAGTTATTTAAGTTAAGTTTTTAAAAAGGGTAGTATAAGCCGTTCTTTATAGTGCTATAATCTAAGTTAAATCTATTAGCTTAAGCGCGGTTATAAAAAATAGTATAAGTTTATATAGAAGGTTAAACCTAAAGGTTTTAACTCTTATTAAAGGACTTAAGGCTATTAAGGATAGCCGCCTTATTTTTATAAAGCTTAAGCGCCCGCTTATATCCTTTATATTAAAGGTATAAAGGCTTATAAAAAAGCGGGCTAAAAAAGTAGTTATAAAATAGCTAGTCTTAGCTATAAAAGACGTTAAACGATAAAGGGACTTAAAATAAGAGTAAAAAGATCGTAAGCTTAAAGTAAAGAAGGTTATATATATAGGAGTAAGTAAGGTATAAGGGGCTATAGCTAGCGGCGGAGGGAAATATAGTTATAAAAAGAAAAAAACGAAAGGAGAGAGGGCAGGTAGCGGAGAGAATTTAAATAAGTATGTTATAAAGCTAAAAAGGCCTTATTAGTTAAGGTAAACGGCGGTATATTATTATTTAAATAACTAATTACCTTAAGCGTAATAAGTTATAGTTTTTCGAAACTTATAATAGCTTTTAAGTTTTATACTTAAGCTTAATTACTTAATTCCCTTAGTTAAAAAGTTTTATATTAAGTTATAAAGGCTACGTATTATGCTTTTATTTTAACTACTTAAGTAGCTAATTCCTTTTATGCTTTTTTAAAGGCTTTTTTAATCTTTAGTAAGAAGACCGCTTTTTCGTTTACTTACGAGTTATAGCTACTTAGCTAGCTTTTTTTAATTATAAAGAACTCCTTCCTTAGCTTTCTACCGCCTTTTTTTATTATATAACTTTAATAGATTTATTTTACTTTTTACTTATTTAAGTAAGGTATCCCTTTTTCTTAAATTAAGCTTAAGCGTATAGCTAGCTCGTCCGCTAAGTATATTTATACTACTAAAATAACTAAATAGATATTAAAGGACCTTTTTATTTCTAACTAGTATACAAGCTATTTTACTTTAATAAGAACTTTAAACGGCTTAGTACGTCCTTCTTAAAGCTTTATTAGTTTACTGTCCGCAATATAGTAGCTTTTACTAAGCTATAGCTAAACTTAATTGCCGGGCTTAAATTTTAGTAAGCGGTATTTCTTATTATATCTATCCTTTATAGCGGCCTAAGTATAAGTAATAGCTAACCTAGCTTTATTTTATAAGACCTTTTAGTTTTATATAAGTATAAGTAGTTATTAAAGAACTAAAAGCTATTATTTATTCTTATCTTTATAATAAGCTTACTAAGGGCTATATTAATTACTAAAAAGAAGGAATTATTAAAGCTAAACTAAATAGCAATTAGTATATCGGTTTAGCGTAAGTTTAGAAAATTAGCGGTTAAGAATTATAGCGCGATTTTTATAATTTAGTTTCGCTTTTTTAATAGGCCGTTAGTTTAAAAGTATTAAGCAGTAAATATAAAAAGCTTCGATTTAAAGGCTTACTATAAGGTCCGTTAAAATACTAAGGTAAACTTTATATCTTAATTAAAGATTATCCTCTTTAAAATCCCTTAGTTAGCGCGGAGTAGCTTAGTATATAACGCTTATACTTAGTCTTCCGCTATAAACTAGTTATTACTTAGGATAAGGAGATATAATTTAAAGAATTTATTAGTTATAATTAGTAAAGTATTAAAGAAGTTCTTTATAGGATCTTTTTATAAGGATTATTTAGCTTAAACTACTAAAAGCTTAGTAATAAAGTTTATCGCTATTATATAGTATAAAACCGGTAAGCTTTAAATTAAGATAGGCTACTTTAGCGTCTTACTTTAGTTAGTTTAGTTATAATAATAAGTATTATAGCCGTTTATAACCTTATCTATATATTTACTAAGCTATAAGATTTAGAAGCTCTTAAATAAATCTTATTATATATAAGTGCGGTTAGTATAAAAATATTTAGTATAAGCATTTTCCACGATCTTTTTAGTATAGGTCTTAAGGATATATAGTTTCCGGCGTCCGTCGTTCTCTATAAAGTATAGTAAAATTATTTTCTAGCGGAGCTATAATTCGATTAATACTTCTATATAAAGGAATACGCGGTCCGTTATCTTATCTTCTTTAATACGTTTTAATTCCCTTTCTTAGTTTAAGGATACCGGCCTATTATCTTAGTACGGTAAATATAAAAAGGCGTTTAATATAACGTTTTCGACGCTTAGAATATAGTATACCTTAAGTAGGAATTAGCTTAACTATTAAGATATAATAACTAGCTTATTATTAGATTTTATATTAGTAAAGAATAAGGAATTTTAATATATAATTCTATAAGTACTTATATAGTTAGTAAAGATAACTACTTATAGTGTTTTTATAAATAGTACTATAATATATAACTTATAAACTACTTATACTAAATCAGCTACTTTAAGTTCTATAAGCTAGTATTAAGGTTCTCCGCCTTAAAAGGCGCGGCTTAAGTAAATAATAAGCGAGACCTTAGTCTAGGCTAGTAGCGTCTTTTTATATTATTCTATACCTTCCTTTAATTCTACGCTTTACGGCGTTAGGATAAGGGGACAGGGCGCGGACTAATTACCGCCGGTCGGGGCCGGTACTACGGACTAATTACCGCTAGTTAGGGCCGGTACTACGGCCGAATTACCGCTAGTTAAGCCGGTATAACGGACTAACTACTATACGTAAACATATATAAGGGTTTAGAAATAGTAAAAAGCTTATCTATTCTTTAAGGTATAGCTAGCTACTTTATACTTAGTTCTTTAAGCTAATTTTAAGGATCTTTAACTATATTATCTTTCTATCTATCGTTAGTACGTAAATAAACTATAGATATCCTTATAAAATTGCTTAATAAACTAGCTATAAGCCCGGTTAGAAATATTATAAACTATAGTTAGGGAAATCCCTTAAATATCCTTAAATATCCTTTAAAAATCGCGGTAAGGTTTATCCTATATCTTCCGGGGTGCTTCTTTAGTTAAAAACGGGTCGAACTATAGTTAAGATATCCTGCGGAAGATCCCTAGATATCCCTTAAAGATACCGGCGGAATCCGCTTAGTAGTTTTTATAGTATCTTTTATAGTTAAAGATATTATAAACTATAATAAGATATTATAAACTATAATTAAGTAGGCTCTTAACCCTCCGTAGTTATATCTTAAAAACCTTAGCTAGGTCCGACCGGTAATGTTTATTATATCTCCTTAAGCGAGCTTTTATAGTGCGTGCTCCGGGCGTTCTTATTGCGGGGTTCCGTAAGGCTCTTTAAAAGTAGAGTAAGGAGTCTAAGCGTAGCTGTTTAAATTCCGTAATATTTAAGTAAAAAGCTATAGCCGCTACTTTATCTTCTTAAGATATATCGATTTAGATAAATAGTTATTAAGCGGGGTCGAAGTAGTAAATCGTTTAAGGCTTAATAAGTTTCTTAGTTAAAATCGCGAAGCCTTTTTCTTCTTTTAAAGTAAGCTAAAAAGTGGCTTTTACGGCATATTAAGTTTATCCTTAGCCTATTAATAGGACTCCTTCTTTTTATCTTACTTAAAGTAGCTTTATCTTTCGTTTTTATAAGACGTTAACTTTCTTAGTAAAATACAAGACTATATAGCGTAGTTACTTAGTAAGGCTAATTTATTTCTTAAGCTATTAAAGGTTCTTTAAAAACGCGATATCCCTTAAAGCTTACATGCGTTTTTTTCTATTTATTAAGCTAATAGCGTTTACCTTAAATCTAAAGAGCTATATAAATAAGTATACTAAAAAGGACTTTAGTTTAGATAAAGTAATATTATAGTTATAAAAGGCGCGGAATACGGCCTTTAAATATAAAAAGTATTTTCTAGTTATATTAAAGTAAATAATAATGTTATAGAATTTAAATAGCTACGCCCGGACTCCTTACTTTACTTTTAAGGAGCCTTATAAAACCTTACGATAAGAACGCTTAAAGCACGTACTACGAAGGCTTACTTAAGGAGATATAATAAATATTATTAGTCGGACCCCGCTAAAGCTTTTAGGATATAACTATAAAAGGTTAAGAGCTTACTTAACTATAGTTTACGACGTCTTTAACTATAAGAGATACTATAAAAACTATTTAGCGGATTTTACTAGTATCTTAAAGGGATATTTAAGGATTTCCGCGGGATATCTTAATTATAGTTTAACTTATTTCTAACTATAAAAGCACCTTAAAAGATATAGGATAAACCTAACCGCGACTTTTAAGGGATATTTAAGGATATTTAAAGGATTTCCTTAATTATAGTCTATAGTATTTTTAACTAAGCTTATACTTAGTTTATTAAGCGAATTTATAAGCATATTAATAGTTTACTTACGCACTATAAATAGTATAGTTAAAAATCCTTAAAATTAGCTTAAAAACGAAGTATAAAGTAGCTAACTATACTTTTAAAATTAAATAAGCTTTTTACTATTTTTAAACCCTTATATACGTTTATATATAGTAATTAGTTTATTATACCGGCCTAACTAGCGGTAATTAGTTTATAGTACCGGCCTTAATTAACGGTAATTAGTTTATAGTACTAGCCTTAACCGGCAGTAATTAATCCGCGCCTTATCCCCTTATCCTTATACTATAAGGCGTAGTAAATAGTCGTAATTCTTACTAATTTAGATAGAAATCCCTTAAATATCCGCTAAGCTAAGAGCGACTATATCGCACGATTAAGTACTTATCTTATAAGAAGTTAGATACTAAATAACATTTTCTTTTATTAAAAGCTCCTATTAGCTTTTAAGTCTAACCTTAATAATAAGTACCTTTTCCTTAACGCGCTTATAATAAAACTCTAAGATAAGTAGGCCGTAAAAGCGGAAAAGGCTACGGCCTATTAAGTATATTAGTTTAATAATCTTCTTTACCCTTTTTTAAAGTACTATACCGCAATAGCCTATAAAGCTAAATAAGACGTAAAATAAGTCTTATTTAGCTAAGCTAAGACTATTACCCTTTAAAAGGCAATCCGCTTTTAAAATACTAATAAAGGATAGACTATAAAATAATAAAACCTATATAACTAAGTAAACTAAATTTAGTATTACTTAAATTAATTAATTATTCTTTAAATAAAAGAAGTAAAGATAAGCTAACTTTAAAACTATTTAGCTCCCCGCCTACTTAATACTCTTTAGATCGAGCTTATAATAAAGTTACTCTTTCCTTAAAACGATAAGCTTGGCGGATATTTTTACTATATACTACTAATAAAGTTTAGCTTAAGAGCCTTAACCGGAAATCCGCCTTAAAGGATACTTAGTAGTTTCTTAGTTTAGTATTACTATTTAGCTTTATTTACTATAGCCGCGCTAATTAAGGTATTTTCGGGACTTTTAATTAATATAAACGAGCCTTTTATACTAAGGGCCCCGCGGCGTATAGGATTCTAAGACGTATATAAGACAGAAGGTTAAGCGCTTAGCGAGAGTATTAAGACTAAGACCTTAATAAAAAGCGATAAAGATATAGTAAGCGATACCCTTAGCGGGCTAAACCTATTTATACTTCGCGCGTAGATACTAAGACTAAGTATAGCCTTAAGCCCCTTAATAAGAATAGTAGTAATATTAAACGAATAATTCCTTAATCTTCTTTAAGTACTAAGAAAAGAAAATACGCTTACTAAGCCTTAAGAAAAACCTTAACTATAAGCTAAGGATATAAGGAGATTTAACTTATTAAGACCTTTAAAAGTATCTTTTAATAAAGTTTAAGAAGATAATAAAGCTAGTATATTTTAAAGAGTAGACTGTTTTATTATCTTTATCCGCTAAAACGCTAATAAAGGTAAGGCTTATATAAATAAATTAGCTATTTAATTGCCCTCTTTCTTTTAAAAAAGTATAGTAAAATAGTATTTTAAGGGCCTTTTAAAACTATAATAAGAAGAACTTAGTAAGCTTAGTATTAAACTAAGCCGATAGATCTCCGCCTTATAAAAACGGTTTAAAATCCGCTTAAAATAGCAATATAAGCACTTAATAAAAAGCACTTTATTATTAAAGATATAATAATAAGATCCGACTTTAATTCTTAGTTATTGCGCTTATAATATAAAGCTAAGGCCGTGCTTTACTAGCTAGATTACTTAATTATAGTAATTTACTAAAAGCTAGACGTTTATTTATAAGAATCCTTATAATGTTTAGTAAAAAACGAGGATATTAATAAATAAATAAACGAATATAAGGAAATTCTTCCTTAGCTATAAGTTAAATATACTTAAGGATCTTAAAAGCACTTACTAGCGCGAAAAAAATAAGTCTAACCTATAAAAAGGTAAGGGCTAATTAGCTATACTTTATACGCACTTAAAAAATAGTTCGGGACGTCTTAACTATCTATTAAGGGCTTATTAAGGCCGCGGGTAACGTTTACAGACCGCTTAATAAGAGCGGATATACTACGGGCCTTATAGCGCTCGCGAGGTTAAGGGAGAAATCCGCCTAAATAGTTAAGAATATAAGCTAAGGTCCTCCGGCTTAAGAAAGAAGGAACCTTTAAAACTATATACTCGCTAACGCTAAAGCTAAAGTAAGTATACCCCGCGACTAAAGAAAAAACTATAATAAAGACTAATAACTATTTAAGGGATAAAGAGTACGATATAAAAAGAGCTTAGTTAAATACTAATAAAAGCTTAAAGGAAACCGCAATCTATACTATAGTAAACTTAGTATAAGAGGCCGATAAAGTATATAGATTTTATAGTAAAGCATTCCCCTTAAAGAATAAGCTTTATTAATACGTTAAAGATAAACACCCCCTTAACTTTAACTAAGACGTTACTATATTAAGATATAGCTTAGTATAATAAGTAGTTATTTAAAAGCTATAAAGCGTTTAGATAGTTAAGGCTTCCCTTAACGTTTAGCCGTAAAACTTTTATAAGCTATTATAATTTACTTACGTATACTTACTAGTCTTTAGAAAAAAAGGGCTTAAAATAAGCATTAAAGCCTATATAGATACTAAAGCAGACCGAAGCCTTATTTAAGCCGACTTAGTAAAACCCTTTTAAGATATAACTATAAACTTCTCTTTATAAATTTCTATTTAAGGAGTAAAAAGGATAGCTACTATTAAATAGGTAGAATTTACTATATATATACTAAGAAGGCTAAATAGTAGCCTTGCGGTTATAAAGGTAAGGATCGGCGCTTAAATAGTAAAACGCTTAGCGGCTAATATATTGCTTAGCTAAGACTTTTTAGTTCCTTACTAAAAGGACCTTATTAACCTTATATTAGTCTTATAAATTAAGGCCTATAAAGGGATTAAAGCCGAAGTTAAGATAGTTTAGCTAAGACTAGCAATATATAGATAAGTAATCTACTTAGTTACTACGACGATTTTAGCTAGTTCTAGCTACGCCTTACTTATATAAGTCCGGGCGCCGCTATTAAGGCATAATATAATGTTTTTCCTTAAAAACCTTAAGCTCGCCCGGATAATAATATAGGATTATAAAAGCTTTATAGCAATAAACTATTTTAAGAAACTACTAATACTCCGCTAAAGCTAAGAGGTAAGGATAATTATAAACCTTAATAAGTATTTTTAGCTATATAAGGAGGTTTATGCTATTACTCCTTTAGCGGAAGTCTTTATAGAAAATCCGGATAAAATAGACTCCGCTAAAGACTTCTTATAAAAAAAGCTTATAGTAAACTATAAACTTAAAATTAGCCGAACTAAAGACCTACTTAAACTTACTATTAATAAGGGCATTTAGATTTACGCTAAAGACTTTAAATACGCATTAAAAGTCTAAGATATCTTTTAATCGTTTCCTAGCCTTTAAAGGGATAAGGGAGTAGTATATATAAATAAATCCGAATATATATATATTCCTTTAGTAAAAAGATAGCAATATTAATAGGTTATATTAAGATTATACTTATTAAGCGATAAAGATAAGAAGGTAGTAAATACGATATTTAGCTAGCTAACTATATAAGGCCGATTAAAACGAGTTTATAGGCTAACCCCGTTCGCGGCGCTAATATTTATAGTATAAAAAACGGTAAATAAAAACGAAAGGGGATAAGTAGTCGTAGACTTATAAGGGTTTAATACTATTACTACTTTAAACGCTTACTTAATGCCCCTTTAAAGCGATATAATTAAACGCCTTTAAAGAAAGAAGTTTATTAGTGCGGTAAACGTATAATCGTTTTTTTATTAGTTTTTAGTTTACTAAAACTACCGGGAAAGGTTTATAGTTATAAGCTATCGCGGGCTAAAAAGATTATTAGTAATACTTATAAGCTTTAAGAACTTATAAGTATACGTTTAAAGGTTTATTAATAACGTCCTCCGTAAATACTAAAAATACGCGGCGGCCTATATCGACGATATTATTATCTACTTTAATATAGCCGAAGAATACCTTTAATATTTAAAAGCTATATTCCGCGCTTTCTACGACCGTAATATTACCTTATACGGACTAAAGTGCTTCTTAGCGTACTTATTTATATAGCTCCTTAGATTTAAAGTAGACGCTATTAGCTTAACAAATATAGATAAATATATATAAGCCTTAAGGGATATCGCGTTCTTAAAGAACTTTTAATAGCTTAAGAAATAGATTGGCCTTATTAAGTAGCTAAGCTATATAGTCCCGTATTTTGCGAAAGAAGTCGACGTTTTATAAAAACGAAAAACGGAGCTGCTTTAAGTAAGATAAGAAGAAGGAGTCCCCTTAAGGGGCTAAAGATAGGCTCGATACGCCGCGAAAGCCGCTTTCTAGCCTACTTTAAAAGAAAAAGAGGCCTTCGCGATTTTAACTAAGAAACTTACTAAGCCTTAAACGATTTACTACTTTAATCCCGCTTAATAACTATTTATTTAGATCGATATATCCTAAAGATATAAAGTAGCGGCTATAGCTTTTTACTTAAAAGAAGGCACGGAATAAGATAGAAAGACGCTACTAGCCCGGACTAAGGTCTAGCTTATTGTTTACCTAAGCCGCGCCTTTTAAGGCAAAAAACCTTAATACTAGCTTACGGAACTTAAAGTAGCCGGTTTAGTATAAGCAGTATATAAGCTACGCACTATAGTACTATCCGTAAGAACACTATAAGTAGTCGTCTTTACTAACTATATAAGCACCTACGGAATCGTATACTAAAAATCCCTATTCTTTATTAATATAAAATCTAACGATAAGCTAGTCCTCGCGTCTTAATACTTAAGCTAATTCCCGCTTAAAGTATACTATATCTTAAGCGTCGAAAACGTTATACTAGACGCGCTTTTATATCTACCGCACTAAGATAATAAGCCGGTATCCTTAAACTAAAAAGGGGAATTAAAACGTATTTAAGAAGATAAGATAATAGACTGCGTATTCCTCTACGCGGAAGTATTAATCGAATTGCCGCTTCGCTAAAAAATAATCGACGGATATACGGAAGATATATAGTAAGTAAAAATCATAGCGTAGCTTAGCGATAAGGATAAGGTCCCCGGACTTTTATTCCTTTAGTTATAAGGGTTACTATACTTTACGGAGAACGATAAACGTAGGAGACTATATATCCCCGAGACCTACGCTAAGGAGATCGTTAAAGACGCCTATACTAAATACTTTTATACCGGCCGTACCCGTATATAGCAAGACCTATCTAAAAGCTTCTTAATCCTACGGCTTAGTAGATATATAAATAAGGTCGTAGATAGCTACGATACTTACTACTATAACTAAACTAACTAAGGTAAGACGCTAAGGCAGCTTATCCCGATTTAAAGCCCGCCGGTTTTATACTATATAATAGCGATAGATTTTATTACCGGGCTCTTAGTAGTCTAAGCCGAATAATCTTTATAGAAAGATCTTATAAGGAACTTCTTTAATACCTTACTAACTATAACTAATAAATTCCTAAAAATATATCTTCTTATCTTAAGCAACGACTAGTTTATAGCGGAAGACTAAGTATAAGCGTTATATACCGAA